>CAUJNA010000100.1:197350-326516 GCA_963377175.1 Effrenium voratum
AGTCATCACTATGCATCCTCATCATCAGCAGTCATCATGATAATCATGTACGGCTTTTTGCATCTCACATTGGAGGATAATCATCATGACGCATCTTCAGCATCACCAGTAATCATCACTATGCATCCTCATCATCAGCAGTCATCA
The DNA here is from genome assembly GCA_963377175.1 of Effrenium voratum. NCBI lineage: Eukaryota > Dinophyceae > Suessiales > Symbiodiniaceae > Effrenium > Effrenium voratum. The sequence goes on from CAUJNA010000100.1 coordinate 197,498, forward strand.
TGATAACCGTGTCCACGCATCTTTTGCGCCTCAAACCGGATGATAATCATCATGACGCATCCTCAGAATCACCAGTAATCATCACGACGCATCCTCAGCATCACCCATCATGATAAGCATGTCCACGCATCCTCAGCATCACCAACAATCATCATGATAATCATGTCCACGCATCTTCTGCATCTCCAATGGTGCCTAACGGGACACTTGAAACGTATAGAAGAAAGAGATGATGGTGACAATCATGATGAGGATGATTGTGTTGATGATAATAAGAGTAAGAATAAGAGTGATGATGACCTTTACATCATGATTGATGAAAAGAGTGATGATGACCTTCGCATGATGATGATGATAAGAGTGATGATGACCTTCCTGATAGACTAATCAATCATCACCATGCATCCTCATCATCAGCGCTCATCATGATAATCATGTCCACGCATTTTTTGTATCTCAAACCGGATGATAATCATCATGACGCACCCTCAGATCATGATAATCATGTCCACGCATCTTCTGCATCTCCAATGGTGCCTAACGGGACACTTGAAATGTATAGAAGAAAGAGACGATGATGACAGTCATGATGAGGTTGATTGGATGATGATTGATGTTTATGATAACAAGAGTAAGAATAAGCGTGATGATGACCTTCGCATCATGATTGATGATAAGAGTGATGATGACCTTCACATCATGATGATGATGATAAGAGTGATGATGACCTTCATGATAATCTAACCAATCATCATTATGCATCCTCATCATCAGCAGTTATCATAAGAATCATGTCCTTGCATCTTTTGCACTCCCCATCGGTCTAACGGGCAACTTGACACGTATATGAAAAAGGGAAGGATGATGACGAAGAAGAAGATGATGATGAGCACCATGATGATGATGATGAGGCGATATCTTGATATTCATTATGATGCAGCGTCTGCGTCTCCAATGATGACGATGATGATGAGCGCCATGATAATGATGAGCCGATATCATGTCTTCATGATAATCATGTCTACGCATCTTTTGCATCTCAAATCGGATGATAGTCATTATGACGCATTCTCAGCATCACCAACAGCCGTCATGTGCACGCATCTTCTGCATCTCCTAGCGGGACACTTAAAACGTACAATGACGACCATGATGATTCTTGCATCTCCAATCGGGTCCAACGGGACACTTGAAACGTATATGAAACGTATATATAGAAAAAGAGAAGGACGATGACCAAGAAGAAGATGATGATGAGCACCATGATGATGATGATGAGCCGATATCATGATAATCATTACGAAGCATCTTCTGCATCTCCAATCGGGTCTAATGGGACACTTAAAACGTACAATGACGCCCGTGATGATGCTGATGACGACGTTGAATCTTCGGTTATACTCAACCTGAACTTGTGCTGTAGCCTCCCCTTTGAGGAGGAGGGGTCGGCGGATTTACACGCTGACGCGACACAGCCGGCCACCGGGCGCCCTGCCCTTTTCGTTCTATCATTTCCTTTTCCTTTAATTCCTGCTAGTTCCCGGGATTTGAACTTCATTTCCTTTATCATGCAGTTTCCTGGCATTTCCCTTCACTTCCTTTCGCTCATGTCAGCTCCCTTCATTTCCTTGAACGCCCCTTCACTCGCACTCCTTTCCTTTAGTTGTTCTTCATCCCTTCATTTCTCTTCAGATTCTCTTCGCAGCAACTTTCCTCTCCAGCGCCTTCTTCATGCTGTTTCCCTTGCATTTCCCCTTCGCTTTCTGCAATTTTCAGCCCCTTGTTTCGCATCGCCAGCACGCATAGCATCATCCGCATCATCCGGGATGATGCTGGCAATGCTGGGGGTGTTGTCCAGTATTAGGCACCCCCCGAGAACACTCGTTTTTGGACGAAGTGGGGAGATGCGACAAACAACCTCCAAATCCTTCGCCTCTTATAAGGACGGAAAACGTATGCGCATGGTCTGCTCATGGTCGGCGGCATGGGGCGGACAGCCTTATACCTGAAGGTAAGCCCTGCGGGCTTGGCCTGCGGCCCGATCACGTCCGGTGGCCGGATTTAGGGGCTGCTGCCCTGTGCCGCTGGCCCCTGCTTGCTGACAGGGGACGTCGGCACACTTAAAGCATATGAAAAAGAAGAGCAGCGCGATAATGATGATGTTTTTGATGATGCAGTCTTTACCCAACATTAGGGATGCCGAGAATCATTACTATGCAGGCGCATTATCGCCAGCAGTTATGATGAGAACTGTTACTTTGCATTTTTAGCATCACCAGGAGTTGTTCTGATAATTATGACGACGCATTCCCTGCATCTCAAACAAGCCAGCGGGGATAAATTCGCATGATAATAAGCACCTTGTTGAATTTTACAAAAAGTGGCCCTGTCGACGTCACCTGCCTCATATCTGCTGCTTTCTTTCTGCAGTCCTTTTCCCAATGACCGAAACTGTGGCAGTATTTGCACTGGTTCGCATCCAACTTCTGTGTGTTGTTAGGCCCTCGTTCGTCTTTTCCTTTGCCCTTCGATGCGTCACTCCCCTTCTTGCCTTTCCCTTTGCCTTTGTGGTCCTTTCCTTTTCCCTTCTGATCTTTGCCCTTGCCTTTCCCTTTCTTGCCGCCTTTCTGCAAGCGGTCAATTTCCATGGGACTAGGGCCATCTAAAGCTGACGATGCTGGCAACATAACTCCTTTGAACTTGTAGTCCTCGGTTGCTTCCTCAAAACCCATCAAGGTTAACTTCAACCGATCATAAGTGGTATCGGGTGTTAGCTGCAACTGAATATGAGTTCTCAACCTCCCTGGCGTACACCTCACAAGAGTAGTTACCAGAAGTTCATCACTGAGGTCCTGACCAGACGCTGACCGGTAGCTCGCTCTGATCTCCTCAATGGTGTAGAGCAACTCACGCACATTCTTATGCTCCTTCAAGGACATAAGCGCACTAACCAAACCCACTTGTTTCTGTCTCGACCTTGGTGCAAAATGTCTCCCCCGGGTGTGTGGAAACTCAGGCGGGAAAACCATGTTGGGGGCCTTTTTTTTGCTTTGTTCTCAAGACTTACTATAGCAATTATTATGACAATCATGACTACGCATCCCCTGCATCTCAAGTCAGGTCTAACAGCACACATGAAAATGATGATGAAAATGATGATGATGACGATGATGATGAACATGATGATGATGATGAACACCACCATCATCATTTTTATCATCATGTTCATCATCATCCTCATCATCATCATCATTATCATTTTCATCCATGCTCATCATCATCATCATCATCATTATCATTCTCATCATCATGTTCATCATCATCAGGATCATTTTCATCGTCATGCTCATCATGTTCATCATCATCATCATGTTCATCATCATCATCATGTTCATCATCATCATCATCAGTTTCGTCATCATGTTCCTCATCATGCTCATCATCAAAACCGTGGCGCTCTTCTTTTTCATATACATTGTCGTGATAACTGCTGATGCTGGGGATGCATAGTGATGACGTTAACTGCTGCTGCTGCTGGAATTCGTAGTCATGATTATCAACAGGATGATGATGATGATGATGAACATTATGAGGAGATGATGATGATCATGAACATGATGATGGTCATCAGCATTTTCACCATCACCAACAGCACCATTTCGTTTCAAGTGTGCCGTTAGAACCGACGGAAATGCAAAGGATGCGTTGCCATGATTTTGCTGATGATGATGATGAACATGATGATGATGATGATGAACATGATGATGATGAACATGATGATGATGACCATCACCATTTTCATCATCATGTCCATCATGATCATCATCATCATCATCATCATTTTCACGATCGTGTTCATCATCATCATCATCTTCATAATCGTCTTCCTCATCATGTTCATCATCATCATCCTGCTGATAATCATCACTACGCATCCTCAGCAACACCAGCAGTTAACGTCAGCGCCATGCATCCCCAGCAGCAGCAGAAGTTATCACATTCATGACAACGTACTGGCACACTTGAAACGTGTATGAAAACTGTTACTGCTGGTGATGCTGAGGATGCGTAGAAGATGGTGATGAAAATGATCATGATGATGATGAAGATGATGATGATAATGAACAGGATCATGAAAATGATACATGATGATGAACATGATGATGATGATGAACACCACCATCATCATTTTCATCATCATGATCATCATCATCATCACCTTCATCATCATCATCACCTTCATCATCATCATCATTTGCATCATCATGTTCCTCATCATCATCATCCTGATGATAATCATCACTACGCATCCTCAGCATCGCCAGGTAACGTCATCACTATCCCCAGCATCAGCAGAAGTTATCGCATTCATGACAACGCAGTCAGGTCAATTGGCATACTTGAAACGTATATGAAAAGAAGAGCGCCACGGTTTTGATGATGATCCGGATGCTGTGAACCATCACCCAACATCAGCGGTGACTAAGACAAGGACAAAGACAAGCCCTTCCCATGCCCCTCCCGCTTGGAGAAAGGGGTCGGCGGATCTCAATTACAACTAGGTTCATTCAACAAAGCAGGTCATTATTGAAAATTACGACTAATAGTTTATTAACAGGTAAGTTACACACATCAATATTAAACAATCAGTTGATACACTGTATTCAACCACAGCATTTTAACAATAGCGCAATTTGGATATAGCTCTTATAGCGAACTATACAGCACTTATACAGATACTTATGCTTATGGAAGTCTAACAGGTTCAACGATGTTTTTAAATCAACGAGGTTTTGGAGATGCAGACAACGATGCTAATGTTCAAAGTGGTAAGATACTGTTAAATCATACTACAACGAGTATGTCCAACGCACAGGTAAGCGCGACTTTTTCTTGTAGACGAAACAACTTCCCGGATAATTTTGCAGGACTACAATTAACTCAATAATAATGATCAATAGTTCTCAGGGCGCATCACCAGGTCAAAAGTTACACAAAATAGATACTAACGCTCAGTCAGTAGCTTTAGTGATAACACAACTTTACATACTAACTTAAATATGCTTACTGCTGTTTGTATAATATGATATGTAACAAATTTAGCACTACACCTTCGCCCAATTTAGGAATACAAGCCACATTTCAGCTGTTTAATCGTGAGTTCAAGATGAACAGAGATGGATGACTAGTGCAGGCGGCCAGTGGGAAACTTAAATAGGAGATGCTAATAATGGTCGTGTGTGGGTTAAGGACAGGTTTGGTTTAGGTTCTGTTGGTGTTACTGGTGACGTTTTAAGTTGCGCAGGGCAAGCGGGGTTTCCTGCCGCCGTCCAGTTCATATTTGAATTTTGCTGGTAATGGTTCAACACAAAGGTACACACCCGATGCAGTAGAAGGTGTATGTATGGCACATAACAGCTTGTTGCTGTGAGTGTTGGTGATGTTAGCGCCGCTTCTAATCGACTTTTTATGTGTGCTGGATTATTTCGTAAAACCATGTCTAATAAACCTGTTGATGTCTTAGGTAATATGTATAGACATGCCGATATCTTAGGTAATATTTGTACAAATGCCGATGTTAATTGTGACAATGTTAATATTGCTTCTGATGGCAAAGTAGCAATTGATACAAGTTGTGAGTTATACAGATATGTTAGTGCGCTTTCATGTTTTGATATGAGAAATACTGATGCTAGTTCTTCAATTGGGTTCATTTGTGGAGACCCTGCCGTTCAATCTAACATCGTTGCAGCAGCGCTGCCGATGTTATGGGAATTTATTTGCTGACGATGTTTATGTTAAAACTGGTGGAGCATGAAAAAGTAATCATTTTGCACCTAATGGTGTTCTCGTAACTGTTCATACTAGTGCTTATGTAGCAACCAATACCATTTAATCATTTGATTTAACAACGGTTTCATTGTTAGACAATATATCAATGACTACTGGAACAAATACATTAAAAGGAACAAGTGAAATATCAGCTTATTGTGATGGAGCCAGCTTATCTACAATTGATGCAAATATTCAGAACATCAAACACAGCGTGTAGAGTGTCGGATAGTAACATCGAATCATGTACCAGCGAGTCATACCTTCGAAGCAGACCCGCGGATACCCTGCGCTCAGCCGCTGTGCAAGAAAACACAAGCTATGTGTACAGGTCCGGGCTTGAAGGTTCGGAAGTGCTTTGCCTGGCGCATTTGTGCAAGCAGCATTGAGCAGCATCAAGCTTTGCTGTCGCGATGCTGGCTCTCACAGATCGCACTTTGAGCATTCAGATTTGAAGCATCTGGCGTTTGACCTCAAGCTGCCACATTGCAATTGCTCAGTGCCGCGATGGCTTTGCAGAGGGCAAGGACACGGCTTGGAACCCCTGAGCTGCAGAACATCTAGCAGTGGCATCTGCGCACACGTATCTCCCGCCATGGGATGCCAAAGGCGCACGGACACACAGAGAAATGCAGATGCATCTCGGAGATGTGCACGAGCAAAGAAAAAGCGAGAGAGCGAAAGAGAGCGACGGCCAGGACGCGGCCATGGCAGTCCCGGCCTTTCTTCAGCCGACGGCGAGTCGTGCATTCGGGTTCCTTAGGACGGCTTCGGCGGGTGGCTGAAGTCCACCGCCGCCTCCTTGGAAGGCCATGTCAAGGAGATCCGCGAGAACTCGAAGCTCATCGCTGCAGACGTGGCCTCCAACGTCAACCTGGAGAAGGCGGGCAGAGAAAAAGACGGGACGAAAAAGCACGTGCACCTCGCTAATCTGTTGCGCGTTCGTGAATCGCGGTTCGTGGCACTTCAGGCAGGGCGAAAGATCCAGCAGACCTTTGGAGGTGACGGATTCGACAGATCCGGCGATTGGCCCTTGGCTTTTCCGTCTTGCAGGCAGCGGGGTCCTGGCTCCTGCTGGCTTGGAGGAGGTGAGAGACTGAAAATGAGAGCGATGACGGAGCGCGCGCGGAGACCCAGGTGCGGATCGACGTGACCTTTCAGGAGGCTTGGAGTGCGTGGAAAAGCCGGGAGCCGTTCATTTCGCAGGGAAGCCTCGGCCTGAACCTGGACCTCGCCAATGGGGGACAGGCTGATGGACACGCATTTTTCAGACCCAATCAGCAGGTTGGCAGAAGCCGGTTTACGGAATCTTCATTCGATCCGGCCACACGCCACAATCTAGCTGTATCTTGTCGCGAAGGCCCATGATTGACCCTTGCCCCATGCAAGATCTGGGGCTAGGCGCGTGAAAGAAAACAACCCCAGGACCCGCTGCCAGTAGAGTTTCCCGCATCCTTCCTGAAACCCGCTTAGCCACATCTCAGCTTCCAAGCACGCTTGAGAACCAGCCCCCAGCAACCCGCTTCCGTGCTTTTTCTTTGTTCAGAAAATCACTGGGCAAGAACTTTAAGCAGGAAATTATTGATCCGGAGTGTAGGAATTGAGGAAAGTGGCTGAATGAAGCCAAGGCCAAAGCACAAGCCGATGTTGCAGCGTGCCACATTGGAGAGGGTTAAACAAAGCAGGCCGAACATTCTGAGAGATCATTCTGTTCATGCAAAAGACGGAAACGCCGTTGTCCCGACCCGCCTCTCGGGAAGCTTGGGAAAGGGAGAGCCTCACCAGGTCATTAAGATTACGCCGGGCGGCCAAGCCGACGCACTGGGCCTTCGCCTGGAGGAGAGAGAGAGAGTCGGAGAGTGCATTTCACCTTAACGAATTGGTTATTCGGTCATTAAGAATTAGCGTGAAGCTTGCCACTTCTCGTAATTTCATTCATAGGAAAGGCAGCGGTCCAACGATTAGCTGCTTGCCATTTCGCCCAGGACCGGGTGGTGGCCATTGCCGGGGACCCGCTGCCGTCGGAGGACTTCTCGGAGCGCCTGAAGCAGCGGCTCAAGCTGCCGCGGCCCGCCGGGGCCACGAGCGCCACGAGAGAGTCACGAGAGAGTCACGAGAGAGTCACGAGAGAGTCACGAGAGAGTCACGAGAGAGTCACGAGAGAGTCACGAGAGCGCGGGTTGCGCACGCGCGTCAGCCGGAGCCGAGAGAGAACAAAGCCAATTTCGTACTTCCGAATCCGGTTCGGAATGAGTTCGAACCGTTTTGATTGCAAAAAGGCAACTGTCCCGACTTGCGAGCCGGCTTCGAGGTGGACATGACCTTTCTGCGGATGCAAGAGCGCAAGAGAAACCAGAAGGAAGAGAAGGAGGAGAAGGACGAGAAGGAAGAGAAGAAGGACGGACCTAGAGCATAACACAGCCTTGGTGACCTGGTGCCTGCAGGAGCCAGAGGCTGTGTCAGAAATCACTGACCTTCAGGCGCCCAGTTGCAGAGGCGAAAGTTGCGACTGGTGCGAATGGTGCCAAGGCCAAGCTGGAGACCGCCCTGAAAGACGTGGAGTCCGCCAAGCAGGAGGCGAGACGGAGAGCGCTGAGAGCCGAGCGCCGAGCGATTTGGCTTTGGGGAGGCTGGGAGTCTCACGGCGGAGCTGCAGCTCCGGAAGTCCTGGGCAGCCCAGGAAGCAGCGGAGCTGGAAGCTCTCCGTGCAGGACTTGCCGGGGGGGCCTGGGGCCCGAGTTTCAAGTCAAACACGATTGATTTTCAACCGACTCGATGAGTCCGGCTGAATCCGGATGAATCCGGGTGCATCCGATGATGAATCCGGGTGCATGCGGATGAATCCACAAAGAAGGCCCGCATGTGAAGATCAGTCGAGCCAGGCGCAGACTTGACTTCGAGCCTATCGCACGTTCGCCCTTCCTATAACTTGCGTGAGCGGTTGCCTCATCGATGCCAGGAGCAGAAGTCCTGAAGGCGGCAAAAGAGGAGGCACAACCAGACACACCTTGCCATATCGCGTGTCACAACGCAGCAGTTTCAATTGAGTGTGAGGCTGACAAAGGCAAAATTAGCCTTCAGACTGCCATAAAGGAAGCTGAAAACCGTGCTTCCCAGAGTGCACAATGCTTGGAGAAGGAGCGTGTCAAGCTAGAAGCAGCAACAGAAAGTTTGGCTGCGGCTCAGTCAGAGCAGGCTGCGCTTGTGAGGGAGCGCTTGCAAGCAGCAGAACATTCGCAGATGACGAGATCAGCGATTCAGTTTTAGCAGCGGAGAGGCAGATGAGAAGACGGCCCAATTGCAAGCAGCAGAACATTCGCTGAGAGATCGCGATTCAGTTTTAGCAGCGGAGGGAGATGAGAAGACGGCCCAATTGCAGTCGTCTCTGGCTGACTTCAACGCTCTTACGATGAAGCAGATACCAGACGGCGGCATGTGGAGGAGCAGCTCAGACAAGCTGAGAACAGAAATCGTGATTCCGAAGCAAGCATCAGGGTAGCTGAAGACCGTGCTTCCCAGAGTGCACAATGCTTGGAGGAGGAGCGTGTCAAGCTAGAAGCAGCAACTGAAAGTTTGGCTGCGGCTCAGTCAGAGCAGGCTGCGTTGAGGGAGCGCTTGCAAGCAGCAGAACATTCGCTGAGAGATCGCGATTCAGTTTTAGCAGCGGAGGGAGATGAGAAGACGGCCCAATTGCAGTCGTCTCTGGCTGAGCTTCAACGCTCTTACGATGAAGCAGATACCAGACGGCGGTGTGTGGAGGAGCAGCTCAGACAAGCTGAGAACAGAAATCGTGATTCCGAAGCAAGCATCAGGGTAGCTGAAGACCGTGCTTCCCAGAGTGCACAATGCTTGGAGAAGGAGCGTGTCAAGCTAGAAGCAGCAACTGAAAGTTTGGCTGCGGCTCAGTCAGAGCAGGCTGCGTTGAGGGAGCGCTTGCAAGCAGCAGAACATTCGCTGAGAGATCGCGATTCAGTTTTAGCAGCGGAGGGAGATGAGAAGACGGCCCAATTGCAGTCGTCTCTGGCTGAGCTTCAACGCTCTTACGATGAAGCAGATACCAGACGGCGGCATGTGGAGGAGCAGCTCAGACAAGCTGAGAACAGAAATCGTGATTCCGAAGCAAGCATCAGGGTAGCTGAAGACCGTGCTTCCCAGAGTGCACAATGCTTGGAGAAGGAGCGTGTCAAGCTAGAAGCAGCAACTGAAAGTTTGGCTGCGGCTCAGTCAGAGCAGGCTGCGTTGAGGGAGCGATTGCAAGTGTTGGAACAACAGCTGGAGGCGAGCGAGGCAAGGTTCTCAGAGCAAGCACGTACGCACGAGCCTTGCCTGCAAGTTCTCATCGGCGATTCTGTCGCTTGGTGTGTGTCCGTGTGGGTGCCAGCAGTCTCCTTGTTTTCTCCCTTCCGTTTTCTTGCGCTTTTTGTTTCTTAGGAGGACTTCGAGGCGACGCGGCGGGTGCTGGAGCAGCAGCTGGCGGAGACCAAGGCCTCCCGCGCGGAGCTCCGCGCCGAGCTGCAGAGGCGGGGGTCGACCATTTTCCGCTTCCGAGCAAGCCGCGGAAGGATCGGCAACCCTTAGAGCCGGGATCGGGGGAAGAACCGGAAGTTCGGAAGTGACTGCAGGGCCGAGGCAGAGCTCGAAGAGAAGGACCAGTGGAAGAGACGCGCCGAAGAGCTGGAGCCGCAGCCTCAGCGACAGAAAGCAGACCCGAAAACTAAAACTTTGAGACGAGGCCGGGAGAAGTGTCTGAGAGGCCGGGAGCACCTTTGCACCTTTGCTTGGCAGCTTTTGGAAGCTTTGAGAGATGTCGGAGCCGTAGGCTGGCCAAGCAGCAGTGCCGGGCTGAAGCTGCGGACGCGCCGGGTCGAGCGTGGGGACAGTCCTGGACAACTCAAAGCCTCGTCTCAGATTCATGCTTGGTCCTTTTCGGTCTTGGTCTTGTAAAACCTCGATAAATGGGTGTGAATTTCGGCACTTCGGTGGACTAATCTGATGGATCGGGATTTATGTCCACCAGCGCGGGATTTCTCTATGACTGTGGTTGTTTGCTCTTGAATTTTGTTAGGTCGCAGCTGGTGGAGCTACGTGCCGAGCTGCGTGAGCTGCGGCTGGACCGGGACGGTCTCCAGGAGGAGCTCCGCAAGGCCGAGGCCGACCTCCGCCAGGCTTCGGATGGGAGCACCATTTCAAGACATTTTTTTTTAACACGATCTACACGACACGATGCGATGTCCTTTCCTTTTGACGATATCCATTGATGTGGAATTTGAGCGAGAGATCAGGCCGCTCGATGTTCGACCGCTTGCAGGGCCCGCACAACATGCAGCTGCCGCAAAGCTTTGGGAAGGCGGAGGCTGACCTGGCTGAGGAGACACGGCTGTAGCATCCTTGGCCTTGCGGTTGAAAGTGCATCGGCGACCGTGCGACGTTTTTGGATCCCGTTAGGCTTGAGCCCGACAGTAGGCCGGGCCGGGCTTGGCCAGGCCTGGGTGCCGCTAGCATCGCTCGCAGGCTCGCGGCGCTGCAGGCCAGGCTTGGCGAGCTGGAGGCGCGCAAACACGGGACACGACGTGCACACGACGTGGACACGACGTGGACACGACGTGGACGCGTGGCGCGAGAGGCGCAGAACGCCACGCTGAAGCGATCCCTGAGCCAGCGGCCGATCGTGTCCGGAAGCACGAGTGCAGAACCCGAAGGCCAGATCGATGCCTTTCAGGTACCAGTTCGCCCCCGACGCCGGCCTGGAGCTGCAGGAGGCACAGGCCGGAACGTTCGACACCGAGATGCAACTGTCAGAATTCGGATCAGGAGGAGCCCGAGACCGAGGCAGCTTCCATGAGCCAAGCCACATCAAGCCGACGCACAGCCAACGGCCAGGTGTCCACAGTGCTGCAGGGCGGAGCTCGCTTGGCCATGAGGCGGAGCTTGCGTCCGCGTCGGAATGCGAGGGAATGCGCGTTCGCAAAGCCCAGGCGCTGCCGGCGCCTGTGGCTGCTCTGCCGGAAGCTGCGGTGCCCGAGCAGAACAGCAGAAGTGCAGATTTCCGCGTTTCACGCAGCGACACGCCTGAAAGAAAGGGAAAGGTGATCGCACGTGGCGTTAGGTGCATCTCGGCCTTGGAGACGCATTTGAGATGGTTCACACGGCGCCTCCTGGAGCGGCCCTTCTTGATGCCCGCCTGCAGTCTCAGTCTGGTTTTGAGAGAGAGGCCTTGCGCCAGGTGGGTTTTCTTCTTCCACATCCTGGTACTCTGGTGCGTGGAAATCTGGAGACAGGCCATGCGCATTGTGCCTGAATGAGTGCGCATGGAGCCATTATCCAGGCTCTCGCAAAGCCACTTCCAATCGACCCTGCCGTGCGATTGGAATCAGCCTTGCAGGCATGCGGTGCATGCCTTGATTGCATCCGAGTGCTTTTCGGGACATCTCACATACAGTTTGGCTTGGCAAACTTGACATGGAGGCTGCCACCCATGGGAGCTGATCTAGGTGTTCGCGCCGTGCCTGATCCGAGAAAAGAACACAGTCTTTTTTCGGCTGGCCGACCCGGCGTCAAGATCCGCTCCAGTGTTTCGGGGCCTACGAGTCAATTATCACGATGACATTTATGGCCCAGAGGTACATGAGGTAGGTTCTCATGTAGTCAGTTGCATGTTGTACATTCAAGTGGTTGCCAAAGCATGATTCAATCACTGCTTTGGCTCAAGTGCTGAAAACAGCGCGTTGCACCGCGCTAGCCCCAAGGTTAAGGGAGAGGTCGCAGTCACGGAGGGGTTCGTTCCTTTTAAGGTCCCGGGTTCCCCCGTTGTTGACAAAACTGTGTTTCCCTCTCCTTTGAGTGGTTATCAGCCGTAACGCTTTTCGGGTAAACAAACCCTTCCGTGACTGCGACCTGTTGGTCGCACATGGAAGTCGGCCCTCACCGCGGCACACGCGGTGGGAAAGGGCCGCGTGCCCGATTGTACAACACTCTGCAACAGATCGTCGTCGACGAGTACAAGCGGCAGAACAGACGATTCCGGTGGATCAGGTTTGCGGACGCCTCGAAGCAACAGGTCGAGGCGCTCTTCTCCTGGCGTGAGTCACTGGATAGTTGGCACCTGTGGAATTTTGACCAAGAAGCCTTCGACGTGATCCAGGCCGCGGACAACGCCTATCAGCAGCGTCTCGCATTGGTTGAAACCACAGGAGTGGTATTGCCGCAGGGTGCGCCATCTCAGGATCAAGCCGCAGCCTCAGGCGCGGCGGGAGCATCGAGCAGTGCAGCGGACTGGCTTCGTCCTCCGACGCCTCCATCAGCTTCCTCCTGGTTGCAAGATTCGCGCACTCCTTTGCCTCGCATTCGGCCATCTGCAGAGGAAAGACAAGCCGCAAAGTCAACTCTTCGCGGGGTATACGCTAAAGCTGCGGAAACGCGGCGGGAGAGCAGCAGGGAGCGATCAACACAAAGATCGAGGTCCCCATCGCCAAGAAGGTCGAGGTCTCCATCAACATCACCGAGACGAGGACCAACTGCTGCTGCCCCTGTGGAACCACGGGCCCATAGTGTTGAACCCGCGCTTGCGCGGGAGGGAAGGCCATCCAGAACTTCCCTAGCCACTCGGCCCATCGTTTTGGCTCCACAGAATAGCATTTACCCTGTGACGAGGTTTGACGAACACGGTACCTGGGTATTGGTGCGGGAGGCATCACAACCACGTGAAGCGGCTCCTCGTCGGCGAGCGCAACGGACGTCTGGGCAGCTTCGCCAAGCCGATCCTTACCTCCTCGCTGACGAGACGTGGAGGGACCCGCCAAGGAGGTCCTCCACGAGCTCACGCTCACGGTCTCCTGACCGCCGCCCGGCGCCTGCGGAAACCTTCCGCCTCGACGCCTACAGCTCGGACGAGGACCCACCGCAAAACTTGGAGTCCATCAGGACGGGCAGGTCAGCATACGTGCCTCGGCGCGTTTACGAGGCGCCGACTCACTCCGAGCCCATCGCGCTTCACAGCCGAAGAATCGGGGCAGTTCAACCGCCGCCCCCAAAGGCCGCTCCCAAGGTCATCTTCGGCAGCAAGCCACCGGTGCCCAAGGAGGTCCCCAAGACAGTTTCTCCAGTGCCTGCAAAGGCAGACATCCCGAGGAAGTCACCGCCAAGGGCCAGATCTCCGGTTCGGACTCAGAGTGCATTCGGGTACAAGGCACCTCCGCGAGGCTTGAACAAGGCCGAACCCAGAAGCAAATCGAGCTCAAACCCGCCACAATTCGGGTACATCGTCAAGCCGCCACCTCCGCAGGTCGTTCAAGCAGCTGCTGCTAGCGCTGCAACTCCCGAAGCTGGCACGCGATTCCGCTCGCCACCAAGGAGGGCACCGCCTGCGCCCCCGCCGCCACCACCTCCGCCTGGAAGGCCGGTGCCGCCCAAGGAGCTTGTTGTTGCTCTTGACTGGCACGGAGTTCTTGACGTTGGGCAGCAGGGACCCCACCTCAACCCGGAAGTGATCCGACATCTCGTTCAGTTTGCAGCGGACTACGCACCTATAAATTTTATAGTGCTATCCTTCGTGGGCAGGGCTGCAAGCGAGTATCGCCGCCGCGAATTTCAGGTCGCCCTGGAGCACGCGCGGACAACATCTGGACTCACTTTTTCTGCGATAAAAATCGTTCACGAACGGTTGGGAAGGGGAGGCAAAGCAGACGCCCTGCAAGGGCTGGGCGTACACGCCCTTATTGACGATACAGCATCGATTGTCCGTGAAGCTCAAAAGACAGGCATCGCGGCGTTCCGCAATTATCCGCACTTCGGTCCGGGAGGTTTTGGCAACGCACTTGAGAACCTCGGTGAGTTCATTGAATCCCGGAACAGACAATTTATTCCGGCGGCGAGAGGCTTGCATCCATCGCAATACCTCGAGGAACTCCACCGATCTGCATCTCAGCTACCCGCCAGCCGGGTACTTCGGTAGCTATTGCTGCAAGCCGTTAAAACCGTCGCTTTGCGCGGTACAGCTTTTGCAATTACAAGCTTTCGATTTGCAGACAAATTCTCAATACAGCTTGGCATCATCCCTCGATAAAGCACCATAGTGCGGCAGTGCGGATCAATCAATCTACAAGTACAATTACAAATACAGAATTCATCAGGTGCAAAGCAGCAGGGCGCATTTTCTTGAGTGGCTCACTTGAGCGTTTCGCAACGTATTTTCTTGAGTGGCTCACTTGAGCGTGGCGCAATCAGCTGCCAATCCAGGGATATCTCCTCGTAGCACCTTTTGACACGCTGCTCAAAGCGCGTGGAGCTAGCTTCGTGTGAGTGCAAAAGTTGCATTGCTGTGTCATGGCTTCAACGGGTTTGTCACCGCCATCAGAACCCCGTTCAAGGTCAACCCCAAATAGGGATTCTGAACCGGATGACCCTGACCTAGCCATGGTTCCTGCAGCTATGTCCACAGTTCGCACATCCACACCTCAAAGAGCAGCCCAAACACGACCATCATCACCCCCGAGTGGTCCGATCGTGTCAGAACCGACATCATCCGAAGCTTCCCCAGTCATTCAGTTTCCTTCACAGGGATCGCAATTACCTGACCCGATGACTAACGTACCCGCTGCGGCATTTATAGCTGGAGCTGCGGTGCAGCAAGCTCATCGAGCATCCGACCTCGCTGCTCAGGCAGCCAATCACGCCTTGCACCAACAGCAGGCCGCCGATCAGGCGAGACAAGAGGCCGGATGGATCAGGGAAAGGGCTGTAAGAGAAGTTTCAGACGTTAGGGTTCAGGCCGCTCAGCTAGCTTCGCAAGCACAGCAGGCTGTTCAAACAGCACAACAAAGTGAGGCTCAGGCTAGGCAACTCATTGAGCAGACACGACAGGAAGCCTTAGGCCATGTCGAGAACGCACGACAGGTTGTTAATGCCACTCAACAGGACGCTCAGCAAGAGGTTCAACGCATTGTTCAAGAGGCTCAACAGGCAATCCTACAAAGGGAGCAAACCATTGCCAGTCAAGAGCATACCATTCGTGGATTGTCCCAGGAAAATTCTGTGATGCATCAACGACTTGGTGATCTCGAACGTGTTGTTGCGCAGCTCACCCAACAAGCTCGTGCGACCCCTGTTCCGATGCAAGAGTCCCCGCCGAAAGCCGCATCAATAGCCGAAACAGCTACGGAAACAAGCGCGGCTAAAGCCTCAAGTCAAGGCACAGTTCCCCCAGGAACCCATCAGCCGGTTGGAGCACCTCAGGTTTCAAGTTCACAAGATGCCTCCGGTGTTGCCGCATCGTCGCAAGGGAATGCTTTTACAAGTACTATCCCCGACCCTCCGTGTGGTTCTGTTCAAAGTTCAGGACTTGGTCACGATGCCCCAGCTGATTCAAGGGACCCTGGTGGGGGTGCAACAAGTCAACATCTCGTAGGCCATTCGGCAGTGCTAGGAGCAGCGTCCTCTGTTGGAGACGCAGCCCCCGGCGCGTCGAGGACTAGCGGGTTGGGTAGAGACGGTCCAAGGGATCAAGCCGATGTGAGAGTGCAAGTGACGGCTTTAGCGGAAATGGTTCAGCAGCTTTCCCAATTGGTTGCTAATCAAGTGGCTCCGCCACCTCCGCCTCCGGCCGCACCACCTCCAGTGCCTCCCATTCCCCTTTTTGGGGCGCCGCCTCCGCCGAAAGCTGGCAATGGCACTCATGTTCCACCAGTACCAATCACAATGTTGGGAGGGTTATACTCGTCATCCCCGCAAGCGCCATCGGCAGCAAGCTCCGACACATCATCAGACTCCAATGGAGATGATGATACCCCACAATGTCGAGTTTGCGGCGGCAGCCATGAAGACACTGATTGCCCATACCTCACCATGAATGGTGGTGGGGGAGGTGGGGGAGGCCCTGGCCAGTTCCCCAATGCAGACCCGTCTCAAGCTGCCGATCCTAGTGTAGGCATGACCGTCACCGATCACGCCACGCATGAGGAATCCGTTGTTCGCGTCAAGGACCTCAAGGATCTCGTGTTGCCATCCCCTCCGGAGAACGCTGGACAGGCTAGAGGTTTCGTCAACCAAGTTTTGATGGCCATCGGTCGACTCCAGAAGACCCCCGGAGATGAAGTTTACCAGTGGGCCCAAGCATGCATGTCCTCCACCGAGCAAGAACTCGTCGCGGACAAGCGTTTCCCACGGTTAGATCGTGAAATAGCCGCAAAGCTCCTTAAGACCTGCCGCAAAGGTAAGTTCGGGCTCTTGTTTCAGAATATGGTTGAACAAGAGAGAATCTCGTCAGGTGGGATGCCCGTAGGGAGAATCATGTTGCGTGCTATCTTCAAGCACTTTCAGTTAGAACGAGGTAGGCTCGGAACCTTAGGAGGTCGCAACTTGTTAAAGTTGTCTCTTGCAGGCCCGTCCCTTGCTGACCTGGATGCCTTTCGGGAGAAGTACGTTTACGTGCTGACCGCAATTCCCGTGGCAGAACAACCCAGGGAAACAACCTTGTTTGATCATCTGTTGGATGAGCTGGAAAAGTGCACTGCGCTGAAGCCTAAGGTAGAAAAGGCACGGGAAGCCCCTTTTGGTAGCCACCGTAGGAAGCCGGAATGGTTGTGGTCCAAGGTTGACCTAGCCTTGGAGCTCCATCAGGACAAACGGAACAGGGATGAGTTTGACAAAAGTCTTCAAATCAAGCCAGCCGTTATGTCCCAGGGGAATAATTCTAATGCCATGCCCGCAGCAAGCAGCGAAGACAAGCCCAAGAAAAGTAAGAAGAGCAAGAAGGATAAATCTGCTGACCAGCAGACTCCGGCAGCCCCTGCGCCGAAGGTTAAAGCTCCAAAGCCGCCTCCTCCTAAAGCTAATGCAGCTCCAGCCCCCAAGGGTAAAGGTAAGGGCGGTTCGAACGATAACCTTACTCCTAGGTCTAAGGCCATCAGTAAGACAGCCACTATGACCGCGGCGGAGAAAGCCAAGATGCCGTGCATGTTTTATGCCTATAATTCGTGCAAGGCCAAGCAGTGTGCATTTCTCCACAGTGATTCCAACAAGTACACTGGTCCCAAGCCCAAAAGTTTGTTGTCCCCGCCGCCGCCAAAGGCGAGTGCAGCTGTTGCACAGCTCATTCCGGCAATGGCAAGCGTCGCCTCCGATGACAATCGCATTAGTTGGCTTTGGGATACTGCCGCAGGGAGACACTTGATCGGACGTCAAGCTTTGAATAGCAACATGATCAAGTGCGTGCGCGAGAGCAGCACACCCGTAGGTTTTGCGACTGGGGGTGGTGCCCAACAAGGCACTACTTCATTAGGGTTCGAGGACAGCCGAGTGATACCTGCTGAAGAGCAGGTGTACGTCCTCCGTGATTGCCCACCAGCGCAATCCATCGGTAAGACCGTAATGGATCAAGGACACCTTTTCATTTGGGATCCACGTGAAAACGTTCCATACCTTGTGCCCCCAAAGGACATCAGTAGATGTAAGATTAACGTGCCCCGCAATGCGCGCATTAATGCATCTAGGGTAGTGGAATACGTTCCCCAATATGATGAGGTGGTAAAACCCAAGTTGGCAGAGTCGTCAACTCACCTCTGGCCGATTGAAGCCGCTGCTATGAGCGCGGCCGAAGACGATGTCGTTTCTCTGTGCGATGACTCGTGCCAAGCGTCAGATGAAGGTGAGATAGATCAGGTTCCTGTGAACATGCTAGCGGCCGAGGAAGCCCCTCCTCCCGAGGACGAACTTCCATTGATCGCCTTCGGAGATGGTGACCCGACACATGATACTGCGTTGAAGGAGCAAGCAAAATCTCCTGAGCACATGAGGTCCCATTTCCCGAAGAACCCGTTTTGCAAGGTGTGTTCAATCTCAAAGACCACTTCCGCAAGGGTAGCGCACAAAAAGGATACTAGATCCGACGACAAAGTCGATGTTCCAACCGCACCATTTCAACAGTTGGCTACCGATTCCGTGATTCTTGCCATGGGCGATGAACATCTCGGAGTAGGTTTCGGTGGAATCAAATCTCACCATGTAGTACGTGATGTTTTCTCAGGCGTACGACTTGCTTACCCTGTGAGTAGGCGGGACACGCAGGCGCATGTTAAAAACTTCCGTCAGTTCATGGGCCTTCGGGCCACTGATTCGCCGCCAACATGTCTAGTAAAAATGGATGCAGCAGGAGAGCTCGAAGGAGCGGCCCACGAAGTCGGTCTCGTCCCCGAGACAAGCTTACCGAACAGGTGGCCACACAACACCGTTCTGGAGCGCGACATTCGCGAGGAGAAGGAATGCTGCCGCAGCATCCACATGCAATCAGGGCTGCCCTATTCGTTGCATACGTTTAGTTACCCATTTGCATGTCTCTCCATGTCGTTCGACAGGCCTGCACCTTTCAGCCCAGGGAAAACCCAATGGGAAGCCCTCACCAAAGAAAAGTTTCAAGGTAAGAGATGCTGTTTCGGGCAATTGGTTTGGTACAGAACCAAGACTCCTGGCAAGCGTACTCTCGATCCGAACATGGCGCCAGCGCTCTTTTTGGGTTGGAGGGTCGATCCGGGGTTGCGGTACCGTAATGTGGTCAAAGTCATGGACTATGAAGCCTTCCGCAAAGATGGTTCCATTTCCGTTCACGATGTTCCTGAACCGGAATTGTTCGTTGAAGACGGACCCCCAAGCTTTCCGATTGCAGCAGCAGCAGATAGAGCATTGCATGGTGGCAAGACAGATGGGTCTGATCCCCCACCTATGCCCCTGCGAGAGGCGCCCTTTGGTGCCCCACCGACCCCATCCGCTGTCAAGTCAAAATCCGTGTACATAACTGTTGAGAGGATCATCAAGTTCAAGGAAACGCCAGGTTGCCGTGCATGCACCGGTCATTCCAAGATTCACAGTGCCGAATGCAAGAAGAGGTTCTCCGAACTTGTTTCTGCAGATCGAGCTGAAGCAGCTGCAAAAAGCGCTGCCAAAACTGAATCTAAGGAACCCATTCCCATTGTTCATACTGAAGGGGATGAGGAGCTAGCCAGAGCAATCCACGCATCCGAGCATGGAGAGGATCCTAAGCCCGCAGTTAGTGCAGAAGATGTTGCGCATGAATTTGATGCAGCCGAAGCTGGGGAGCCCGCTCCCTCAAGACCCGGTGGCTCATTTTTCGATACCGCACCAGCGACAGCCGCTACATCGCAAGGTGAAGATTTTTGGGTGTTCAAAGAAAATGTCAACTGTTTGGTCCGATGCCATATCATGCCAAGGCAGAATCTTTTTACCCCAAAAGAGGTCGAGGATTGCCCCGTTTCCCCAGAAAGATTTACTGCAGCTCGCACCACTCGTGCCGTGTTTCAGGGGGGCAAAGCAGACAACATCCATGATGGTTGGTTTGGTAGCCGACCCAATCGCTCACTTGGAGATCCATGGACCGGGTTCACAGTGTTCAAGTTAAAACCCATTCAGTCCGATTGTGTTATCACCACAGGTGCAGCCGTGATGTTAGACTCCGTACCGCCGACACCTCTCACCGATGCGTCAAAGAACGGTCGTCCGAACACATTGCCAATTTTTGGCATGCCATGCAGCGCAGAGGTTGAAGCTCCACAGCGCAAGCAGTTTGAGGTTGGAAATCATCGTGCCCGCAAGAAACAGGCGCGTATTGACAAGTTGCCTGTGATGTTCGAATACGCATGTTCACCAGAGTCCAATATGGGTCGCGTGTTTGAAGGTCTTGGCATACCTCATGTTAGGCTGGCTAAAGAGTTTATCGACCTCAGCACAGATGAAGGAGAAATCCAGTTGCAGTCGCAGATTGAAGGTTGTGATAAACCCAACCTCTGGGCCGCAATCCCCTGTACATCAGGTTCAGCATGGCAACGCCTTAATAAGGCCAAGTTAGGAAGCCAGTTCAAAAAGAAACTGAAGCAAAAAGTTAGAGAGTCGAGAGAGTTGTTCTCCAGATTCAGACGTCACGCAGAGACTGTCCTCCATCAGGGGGGTAGTGTTTCGTTTGAGTGGCCAAGGGATTGCGACAGCTGGGCTAGGGATGATGTTTCCGCATTCTTTAGAGAATATGCACACGTCTTCACCCCAGCGACCTTCCATGGTTGCGCCCTAGGCCTGAAGGACAGCAATGGCTATCCCATCAAGAAGCCATGGAAAGTCATGACCAGCAATAGCACACTCGCGTCCGCACTAGGTGCATTCAAGTGTCCGCACGAAAAAGGGTATAAACATTCGCTTGCAGCAGGTAACAAGACCGCAAAGACCGCTTTCTACCCCGAAGGCATGTGTCTCACAGTTGCCCGTGCGCTGTATCCAACAGTTCAACCCGTTGTGCCTGCGATGCCTGTCCAAGTGCCATTGCCTCTCGATCACCGGGAACGTGAACAGCAGTTGAAGCACATATCCCCTCTCTCTGGTTTGGAAGATATAGGTGTTGCTGTTGAGTCAGATGAAAAGTGTCACAACATTCTTGAGCAAGTTCTTGATGTTGAAAATCTCATCGCACATTCCCTAGGACAAGTCACAGAGAAGAAGGATCCTGAGATCACCGCAATGGTGACCAGACTCTTGTCACGTGCCGAAATGTTGGCTTCCCCGGAAGCTCTTGAAGCCGTTCGACTTGAAGCCACAGGCCTGGAGAAAGCCGGTGCTTGGGATCTAAATTCAGTCCGAGAGTACGATCAAGTCGCTGCTGAGGCGCGACGATCCAGTATAAAAGTCCATTTCGGGCAGTTGATGTCGCTAGCATCCGTCAAGTTCGCCGAACTCGCGAAACACCTTCAGAAGATGAAAGGTAGGATTGTGTATCGCGGAGACTGTGCGAAAGATGAACATGGCGCAGCAGCTGTCTACCAAGAGTTGGGAGCAAATCCCACGAGCGTACAAGGTCTTAATAACTGTCTCGCTTATGGATCCCTGCCAGGGAATTCCACCACAACAGCGGACGCTATAAAGGCTTATGTGCAAGCACTGCTGAAGTCCAAGTACCAAACTTGGATCACACTCCCGCCTGAGCTCCGGCCAAGGTGGTGGCGCGAGCGTTTCGTGAAACCTGTGGTTTTGCTCGTTAAAGCTCTTTATGGGCATCCTGACGCTGGCGGACTCTGGGAGGCACACCTCAAAGGGTTCATTAGTGAACTTGGAGGGCGTGAGGTCGCAGAGTTTCCTGGAAACTTCTGGTTCAAGGAGTCCGGGTTACTTCTCTCGACATACGTCGACGACTTGACGTTGGCCGGCCCCAGCCACCTTCATAAAGACTTCTGGGAAAAGTTAACAAGACTGGTTGATATAGAACCCCCAGAAGACATATATCGGGTGCTAGGCAGGAACCACCTTTTGATAGATGCTCCAAAGGACCCAACTGAACCCGATCTTAATGCCGCAATGGGCAGATTGAAAGGGGCATGGCGTTCGACATGCGGGATTATGCCCGTCAGACGGTGGCATTGTATCTTGAGGTTGCACAGCTAAAAAGTGAAAAGTTGCGTGATGCCACCACTCCATTCTGTCCCGCTGGATCCCTCGATCCTGCAGATGACGCCTTGGAGGGTGAGCTCGGCTTCGCTGCTTGCCGCGTGTTGATGAAAGCCTTGTGGCTCGGCCGTTTGGCACGCCCAGACCTGGTCAAGCCCATTGGCGACCTTGCCTCATTTGTTCAAAAATGGTCTAGAAACTGCGATAAGCAGCTACATAGGCT
Source organism: Effrenium voratum (assembly GCA_963377175.1). Classification (NCBI taxonomy): domain Eukaryota; class Dinophyceae; order Suessiales; family Symbiodiniaceae; genus Effrenium; species Effrenium voratum. The sequence goes on from CAUJNA010000100.1 coordinate 219,984, forward strand.
TGTTTGCTACATAAACAGCACGGTCAACAGCACGCTAGTAGGCACAGTCCAAGATTCGACTGAGGATTTGCATCTGTCCCTTTATGTGGACGCCGATTTCGCCGGAGAGCGAGATGCAAAATCCACGTCCGGAGGATTCTTGATTTTGAGTGGTCCGCACACGCATTTTCCGCTTGCGTGGGTATCCAAAAGGCAGACATCGGTCTCCCGGTCAACGACCGAGGCGGAGATTGTATCTCTCGCATACTCCCTTTATCAGGAGGCGCTCCCTGCGCTTAGCTTGTGGGAGCTGATCTTGGACCGACCATTCCATCTCAAGATCCACGAGGACAATCAGGCGACTATCCTCGTAGCAAGGAAAGGTTTCTCATCCAAGCTACGCTGTGTCCAGCGAACACACAAGGTGAACCTCGCGTGCATCGCAGAGCAGCTTGAAAGCGAACACATCTCGATAGAATACGTCCAAACCGACATGCAGTCAGCGGACATCTTCACGAAAGCGCTTCCACCCAACAAGTGGGACCATGCCATCCGGTTGCTCGGCATTCGTGTTGACCTACCAGAGAAGCTTGAAGACGTTCGTGAAAGTAGAGCCGCTAAAGCAGCTGCCTAGTGCGCTGCAGCATGCCTGCAAAATTTCCAAAGTGTGCAAAGTGCCTGGGTGATGCTTGAATAACTTGTGTCAGTCGTTGTGATGTAAACTTGACTTCAAGTTGGCGTGGTAATGCGCCCAAGACACTCCCTCAGTGCCGTCAATGAGGGGGGAGTCAATTATCACGATGACATTTATGGCCCAGAGGTACATGAGGTAGGTTCTCATGTAGTCAGTTGCATGTTGTACATTCAAGTGGTTGCCAAAGCATGATTCAATCACTGCTTTGGCTCAAGTGCTGAAAACAGCGCGTTGCACCGCGCTAGCCCCAAGGTTAAGGGAGAGGTCGCAGTCACGGAGGGGTTCGTTCCTTTTAAGGTCCCGGGTTCCCCCGTTGTTGACAAAACTGTGTTTCCCTCTCCTTTGAGTCTACGACGCTTGTTCCGCTCTGGTGATAGGGAAAGATTGAGAAATCCAGCCCACGACGCACCACACGGCGCAAGGTGCAGCGCACGTAGGGTCGTGGCCCTCAAACGGGTCTACGTTTGACATGTACACAGAAAACCAGAGAGTGGCCGTCTGACAAAGCTCGAGCCTCAAAAAGGCCTTTGGATAGGTGCATTCTAGAACATACTGCGGCCAGCTGCTCCAGATCAAGGTATCACAGCATGGTTCCTCCACGCATCACTTGAGCATCACTTGCGGAATCCTTACAATGTGTTCCCCCACATTGCCCGGCGCACAGGACTGCTGCTCCAGAATCGGTTGGTTCCTATCGACATTTTGCTCCCAGCACCTGACCGGTTGAAGTTTGGCGGAACCTGCAAGGAAACGTCCACATGGAAACAAATCCCAGACCGTGCGCAGGTTTCTCGAAAATTCTGTAAAATGGGAAGGGTTGGAAGTCTCCACCGAATCACGCGACTCGCCAGCCCTGGCGTCCTGGGGGCACCGCTCGGAGCCATCGGTCAGAAATTTCTCCCGCCACGGCTCAGATTGGATTGAGGACCTTGTGTTTCTTCCGGGCCGTGCGCCTGCCGCGAAAATCAGCGAGACGTGCTCCAAAGTGCACCGCCCAAAGTGTTGCGCCTGCCACGAAATGTTGGCGCAAGGATGTGTTCGACCAATTTTGACAAATTATTTACGTTGCCGCTCAACCGGCCGCGGCAGCATCGCGACGCTCAATTTCACAGCTCTTGCAAGGACGGCTAAGCAGGCAGCAGCGACAACAACATTGACATACATGCATTCCCTTACTTGCACACATACACACATACCTTTTCCATCAGTCCTCCATTCACTGTCCACACATGTTCCATCAATTTTCTATCCTTTCCACTCTTCCCGCCCTGTCCCCTTCATGTCCCTCCATATCCATTCCCCCCCCATGTCCCCCTCACCGCCAGCCCGCCCGCGCGCCCGCAGGCACGCACGCGCAACCACACGCGGGCACGCGCGCGGGCACTCTCACGCGCACCCACGCATGCGCGAGCGCGCGTCCGCGCACGGACACACAAACACACACACACACAGACACAGTCGCAGGCACAGAGACACACAGAGACACAGACACGCAGACACGCGGACACACAGAGACACAGAGACACAGAGCCGCAGAGACACAGAGACACAGAGACACAGAGACACAGAGCCGCAGAGACACAGAGACACAGAGCCGCAGAGACACAGAGACACAGAGACACGGAGACGCGGACACACGCACACGGACACACGGACACGCAGACACGCAGACACCCAGACACGGAGACACAGAGACACACGGACGCGCAGACACACGGACACACGGACACACGGACAAACGGACAAACAATCACACAGACACACAGGCACACAGACACACAGACACACAGACACCCAGACACGCAGACACGCGGACACGCAGACACGCGGACACACTACTTGCGATAGAGACTGTCGCAGTTGTGCGTGTGGCGCCCGGAAGGGCGTTGTGCCCGCAGGCGCATGATGTCCGGAGTTGGGGCTCGAGTGCAAGCGGGCAGCAGCCCTCGGTTTCACACAGGGCCTCACCAACCCATGTCCGGGCAGCCGCTGCAGTGCGACATTGATGATGGTGAATCGACCTCAGGCTCTCGCCGCTGCAGGTTTTAGTGCCTGCGGCCAGGATTGCGCAGCAAGGCTTGCCTAGACCCTCAACTGCGACGCAGATTGGCGAGGCTTTGGTCCCAGCAGACACAGGAGTGCCGAGGCCAACTTTTCACTGTCGCTTGCCCCACGTGAAGCATGACACCAAGCCTGTCAGCCCCAGAAGTCGTTGCGAGGCATGGAGAGCTGCTTCTGCGTCTCCACTTGCCCCTTTCTCCACTCCTCAAGACAAAGGGAAAAATGTGGGCTTCTCTTCTTCTGCCGGGGTGGCCAACCGCTTGAAGCAAGCGCAAACTCAGCGATGGTCAGATTGGTGACTTTCTTTGACAATAGGTCATCCTTGTTTCAATCTACGGCTCCGAGTTCGCGGCAGAGTGAGCATGTCGCGCAGGCAGTGGTGAAGTTCTTGCATCTCACCTTGGCACGGTATTTAGATGCTTGGGACAAGTGGTCAATCTTCTGCGCAATTCACGATGCCTTGCCTTCGAAACCTGATGTGTGGGTGTTGGCTGACTACCTCAGGGGCAGACTGACGTCAGCTCGCGGGTCGGCAGCTTCCACGATAAAGGCCATGCGGTGGGTCTCATTGCACGCAGGCCTCCGAGACCTGAACATCGTATTGTATGACACTTTGGTGTCCTCATATGGTGTGCCAGCTTGCCCGTCATTGCGGAGAGAGAGTTGCCCATTGCCCATGTCATTCATTTGCTGGCTGGAGCAGCATGTCTGCCAGGATGACTGCGGCGCAGCGGACAGATTGCTTCTCTTCGCTTCGCAGACATGCAACGATGCCCAATCAGTCACATCGAGTGCTTTCACAACTGTATTCGGGCAGTTTGTGAGAAAACAAAGACCACACCGTTTGCAGTGTGTGCCATTGGGCTCACTGGTAAAGCCAAGAGTTTGCACTGGGGTGAACTGTGGTTTCAGGCAGTCCAAGCGGCTATGTCAACCACTCGTCAAGCCAACGAGTCTTTTCTGCCGGACTTCTTGCTTCCAGCCAGCGCAGTATGCAATTTTGGACGTGATCGCCAGTCTGTGTTTGACAGACCGGCCACGAGATGGCAAGCGTTTCAGCTCTGGCGATTTCTTCTTCAGCAGCATTTTGCAGATCTGCAGGTGCCAACGTTGGAATTCCCACGACGCATGCACCAGCTGGGCATCCACAACATGAAATCTACGCTACTTTCCTGGGCTAGGCAGACCTCGGCTCCGGAATCGTGGCGCCAGCAGCAGGGGCATCACCGTCGCGCAACGTCCGGAACAAGTGTCTCCTTGAATTCGCGTGAGCTTGTTTGGCCTCAGTCACCGTTTGAGTCAAAGAAGTGAGGTGAAAATGCTTCACTTCATCACAAGCAGCTTTGCATCGTAAGATGCGGTCGGGGGGGTGGGGGACTCCAGGCACATTGGCATGGCGGTGGCCATGTTTTAATTGGGCTGCTTGGGCCGAATTTGCTGTTTATCGGCGCAAGACACACTGGCGCCCCTGCCTCTGCGGCCCTGCGGCATGGCCGACCGCGCTGCTGTCGCAGCGGACATTGACTCCGCAGAGTCGTTCCAAGAGCTGCTCAGCGAGCGCAAGGTCCCGCCGGACCTGGCCGAGCAGGTTGCGCATGACGGATGGACATCCATTGCGCTTTTCGGTATGGCTGTGTCATCCGATCAAGAGAGCGAAGAGTTCTTGCAACACTTTGACACCACTGCCGGAGCAGCTTTCACGCCTACCATGGCCTTGCTCCGCAGAGCCAGAAGGTGGCGCGCCCGGCCTGCAGGTTGAGCCAGCCCGGGCCAGCCCCGACTGTGGGCCAGGCGGTGGTCTCTGTAGCAAGCTTGAATCAGGTGATCATGAAAATACACGTGCAAGTCCAGGAGAATGCCGCGCAGTGGCTTCCCTGGCATGTGTGGGTGTCAGAAGCTCGTTTTCAAGCCTGGTCGGAAAAAAGAGCAGGGAGACCTCCGCGCTCAGAGTCGGCTTTGTTGTCTTCCCTTTTCGCCGAGGAAGAGGCTACGGTAGACATGGCCAAGATGTCTGCCAGCAAGCTGGCGGTCATGAACATGCAGAGCATGTTCAACTATGGGTTGGTGATTGCTGGGGCGTGTCACCTTTACGTGGTGCGCCAGTTTTCTGCAAAGTTCAACGAGCATGCCTTCGGACCTTTGTTTGATGATGGGCTTCGGAACCCAAACTTGCAGGAGATTGTAGCGGCTGACCGCAATTGTTGGCTTACCATCTTCTGCACCCGCAGAGACAAGCAATGCTCTCTCAATCAGGCAATTTATGAGGCGACAGTGACTAGACAGGACGTCTACAGTTTTCTTCAGCCTCGCCCCAAGGTGGCTCGCAATCCCAAGCCTCCAAGATCAGGGCCGCCGCCCTCAGGAGCGATGCCCGCTGGCTCCGCTTTCAAGAAGCAGCGCGTCTTGAGCGCAGAGCGAGGCGGGTCAAGTGTCGCGGCGAAAGGGTCCGCCAAAGACATTTGGGCTGACAAGTCCTCTGAGTGGGGCAGAGAGACTTCGGATGGCAAGCAGATTTGCTTCAGGTATAACCTGAAGACTTGTAATTCCAGCCGGTGTCGCTTTCAGCATATTCGTGCTGCGTTGCTGCCCGATGGTTCGGTTTGTGGGGCCAAGCATCCGGCAGCCTCGCATGGCAGCGCTAGTATTTAATGGCTTGTTTTCACTTTTCCACCTTGTGTCTTTCGGCTTTCCATTTTTTCATAGGTAGGCATTGCGCCCCGTATGGCTCGGAAAAGAAAACAGAAGTGTCTTTGTCACCGCTGTGATGACACTGGGTGCTGTGCGCACATGGCCGTCAGGCGCAGGTGTGGAGTGAGCAGTGGCTTTGGATTGCCATTTCCTGGCTCTTCTTTCTTATGCGCGCGGTCGCGTGCCTTGAAAGCAGAGCCGGTTGTGCACGAACACGCTGCACAATCACACACTTTCCCACACACACACACGCACGTTCACATTCTTCGTGCTTCGGTCGCAGAGGGCCACGGTGGTGGCTTGCCTGGACTTTGTTGCAGGTGCCAGGTCGTCCGTGGCACAACAGCTTTGCGCTCTTGAATGCACAGTCCTTGCAGCTGACGCATGATGTTTTTTTTCAGGCTTTGGTGTTGCTAGTGCAAACAGGTGTCGTTCGTAGGGCCATTGCAGCAATGCCCCGAAATCCTTGTTGCCTGGCGAATTTCAATCTGCCTGGGCGGTCAGCGGTGAAGGGCATGTCAGAGTCGCGAGACCAGAACGCCATTGCGCAGCACGTCGCCGTGCAGGTTAATACTGAGTGGCAGTACCGTGCAGTGTATTTGCTTTCTCTTTTGGTGCAAGCCGGAGGCATAGTGCTTTATGAAATCCCGCCTGCGTTGATCTTCAGCGAAAGTTTTGCGCAGAGCTTCAGGCAAGGGCAGGCTCCGTTTGCTGCCTGGGTGGATGCTTGTGCGGTTGGGGCGCGTTGGAGCGCAGCTTGGATTTTCTTGTCCAATTCTCGGGACGTGGCTGAAATGGCAGCGGTCTGTCAATGTACTGTTCCACATTTGCCCTACACCAGCAGCAGGGACGGCCGCGGCAAGTGTTCCACGTGCTGCAGGGTTGAGTATCCTACAGCGTTGGCGCGGAGACCAAGGGGGTAAACTCATGTCCCAAGCGTTGCATATGGTCCCTATCAAACACCTTTGGGTTAGGTGGAGCGCACCATTGCAAGACGGAGGCGGGGATCATTCCACCGCAGACTGGGCTTTCCCGCATGGAAACAACCCCTTCAAGTCTCTCCGCAGGCGTTTGTTTGCGAGCATCAAGGCAGACACGGTGAAACAGGTCCTACAAGGGTTGCAGTCCATTTCTCTCCGACCGGGATGTTCTTGGCTTCCGCCAAATTATTACCTCGTGGCTGGTGGAAGCAGGGTATCCGGATGACGTGGCCCATGTGCACCCAGGGCAGCCTTTCTGCCTTCGCATGCTCTCGGCGCTTTTGGATGTTATGGGTGACCCCGACGCATCTTTTCCAACATCATTGGAAGCTGGCGCAGCCAGATCTCAAAATTTGCCGCGGCGCCTGGCAGTCAGCAGAGGAAGAGGCGGCGCTAGTCCAGGACCTCCTGGAAGAAGAGCTCAACCAGGGATTCATCCAAGAGGTGCCCTCCTTGGAGGCAGCCAGGAGTCGATGGCAAACAGTTGCGATGGGGCGCTTGGGGCTTGTGTCAACGCCCCCCAGGCCCCCGCGCCTTGTCTTGGATTCAAGCATTTCCGGCGTGAGTGAAGCCACTTCAGCAGCTCTTCCAAACACCTGCCATTTGCCGTCCATTGGCGCATTGTTGAAGGCCAGTCCACAGCAACTTGGCTCTGGCTCACACATTGGTTTTTCCGTCAACGTGGCCAAAGTTCACAAGCGCATACTTTTAAATGAAGATGAACGGGGTCTCATGCTCTTCGAATTCAAGCAGCGGCTGTTTTGTTACCTATCGCTGAACTTTGGATCAAGTGCTGCTGCATTCTTCTGGTACCGCCTCATGTCGGGCATTTTGCGTGTCACGCATCATTTATTGTTCTTTGAGCACTTCTTGATGGCGTTTGTAGACGACTTATTGTTCAGATTGCAGCAGGATGCATCGCCTCTGGTGTGCACGTTCCTGCTGTTGTGGCTAGCAGCTGCGGGGCTTCCAACATAGGCCTCCTGGTTTGCGCTTCGGCAGTGCTTCGTCAGCTGCGACCGCTCCTGGCCCCATTCTATTCTGCAATGCATTGTGACCAAGGCACTCTGATTTCCTGCACACCTGATGAGTGGCAGGTGATCGTTGCAAACCTCAGCGACGATTTGAGATTTACATGTTCCATTCGGTCACAGCCATGCATGAAGAGGGGCCACCGTTTACTTGGCGGCAGCAGCAACCGCTCCTGGCGAATGCTTGCAAGAAGTGAAAACGATCTCGTGGCCGCACGGTCCCGGGTGCAAGACCCGTCTAAGGCGACAATTCGTGTCACACCGGACCTCCAACTTGACGCTGCGCACACGCGGGTTGGATTTCAAGGCATTCCGCTGATGGCGCCGCTTCGCCAGCCTGCAACTCTTCCAGCAGAGGGCTTTGCGGATGCTTATGCCGCGGGAGACACGGCAGGTATCGGAGGAGTGCTACACATAGAACAGGGTGCGTCGATTTGGGCCAGATTGCCTCATTACACTTGGCTGCGCAAGTTTTCAAGGACAAGTTCCTGCGGCCAGCCAGTTTGGCAAGTTTTTGTGACAATTCTGCAGTGGAGGCTCTTAACTGGAAGTTTCTCAGCACAAACAGTATCCTTCGGATGCCCGGGAAGGAAAACCATGTAGCGGATGCCTTGAGCCGCGGAAGGCCCGCCGGTGTCGGCCTTGACCCTTCCCAGCGGGTCAGGCTTAGCTTCTGGCAACTCCCATTCCAGTCATGTGAGTGCCACCCAGCTGATGCAGATTGGCCGCCTTCTTTCCGCTCATTTCCTGCAGGAGAGAAGTTGGGGGGAGTGAGTGTTTGGGAGGCAGTCCGGCTGGAAAGCGATGAGGGGGTTGTTGCAGAGAAGCCGGGTCGAGAACGAAACCGGCATATGTGATGGACATCGGATTAAGCCAACCGCAGAAAACAGTGCCTGCGTATGCACTTCCATTTTTGGGCGTTGCATATGGATTCATCGCACACGCGACCGCAACGGAAGGGCACATGCGCAGAAGCAGACAGACACAGAAACAGACAGACACAGAAACAGACAGACACACAGAAACAGACAGACACACAGACACACAGAGACACAGACACAGACACAGACACACAGACACAGAGACACAGAGACACAGAGACACGGAGACACGGAGACACGCAGAAACGGAGGCACGCAGACACGGAGACACATACACACAGAGACACAGAGATGCAGAGATGCAGACACGCAGACACAGACCCGGACACCCAGTCACCCAGACACCCAGACACACAGACACGCAGACACCCAGACACACAGACACACAGACACACAGACGCACGGACGCGCACACACACACACACGGACACACGGACACACGGACACACGGACAAACAAACACACAGACACACAGACACACAGACACCCAGACACCCAGACACGCGGACGCGCAGACGCGCGGACATGCAGACACGCGGACACACAGAAGCAGACCAAGCGTTGTTCTTTGTTCTTGCAGCAAAACCTTGCATTTTTGTGTGTTTTCCAGCGTTTCAATGCTGCGGAGCCCCATCTGCAAGACTGCCCCAACATCACAAGCCCGCAGACCCACAAGATCAAGGATCCAGACCCAGAGCCGGACCCAACCACGAGCCCAACAACACACCCGCCAGAAGCAGCAGCCCCATAGAGCTTTGCTCTAGAGCCTTGCTCCAAAGGACCTGTTCATGGTAGGTAATCATTTGTCATGTACAGTTCCTACCGTGTCAAACATGCAATGCATATGGCTCAAAAAAGTATCCGCGCTTAGCTTTATGTAGGTGTTCCTGACTAATCTATAGGTTATCAGCCGTATCGCTGGTACCTTGTACAGCGCCCACATCTCACCCGCGCTGCCATGGCGTCAGGTAGTGACGGCTGCCACCCTGCCATAGCGAGAATGAATGAAGCAGTTGGTGGTGCAAGCCGGTCACTCCGAGGAGAAGGGCAAATTGTATCAAGATGCCGTTGCCCACACCAATGAATGCCAACGGGAAGCATCGGCCAAGGAGATTCCAAGAGGCAAAGCAGCGGTGGGAAGCTGAACGGAATCAAGCTGAACAGAACTTTGAGAGGTACAAGCTGATGATGGAGCTGGGGAACAGGAAGCAGAAGGAAGAGACGGATCGACAGATGTCTGAAATGAAAAAATCATTTTGAAACAATTAGGTGATATCCAGTCTCTTCGAAATGATTTGAAAATTCGAAGTGTACTCTGTACAGTGAAATGATCCCATTCCCGGGGTGAGGCCAAAGGCCCCCACTAATCCAGCTCCGCCCCCTGGTCTCGGCCTTTGTTCGAAGACACGTGTCAGGTCTTGTTCCACTGAATTGCGCCGTGATGCGTCTGGTGTTGCTGATGACGATGATGAGGGAGGTGATCTGTATGAACCCACGTCGCCAGAACCGCCTGCCGGTGATCCTGGTGACGATGATGACGGAGACGATGGTGATGACGATGACGAGAAGAGTAAAAAGCAGAAGAAGGGCAAGAAAAAGAAAGACAAGAAGAAGAAGAGCCACAAGAAGAGAACGGGTGGTTCTCCTCCTGCTTCATCAGTCTCTTCATCCTCTAGCTCTTCTTCATCATCAGCCACATCGATCATCCAGTGAGAGCCGCAGGATGATCCGTAAGAAGCTCAACAAGCCTTACCCCTTCAAGATGATGACAAGCCCAAAGTTAAGGAGGCTGAGAGGATGATTATTCCTGCTTTCCCACGGCCCGAAAATTACCGGAACTGGCGGATCAAGGTTCGCGAGGCTGTTTGCGCTGCCTCCGACCGGCCAGATGAGGCTTTCAAATGGGTTAGCGAGACGTGGGAGGCTTCAATCGCGATCTCCGATCTTCAGGACCCCGGCGCGTTCCTCACGCTCGATGCCAAGCTGTTGTCAGCATTGACAAGTATTATTTCAGGGGACTTGGCAGCACTTTGAAGGAGATCGAGGCTCAGAAGAGGAACCTGGTTTGGGGTAGGCAGGCGCTTCTCATGGTGCATGAACATCTGAGTCCCAACTTCAAACATGGAGCCACTTCTGCCATGGAAGACCTTCTCAACGTGAGGCTTGTAAATGACAACCTTACTTCGTTCATGAGAAGTTGGGAGGGGGTTCCTTCAGGCATGACTTCCAAGACACCTGATGATTCGATGCAACCAGCTGAAGAAGAGTAAGCAGATGCAGCACCGCCTGAACGTTTATTTGAGTGCCTCTGAAGGATCCCCTGATCACACTCTTACTTGATTGAGTCGGTGAGGCAGTACGTATCTCGGGCCAGGCTCGAGCGCAACCGAGAACATGCTGGTAAACCAACCGCACCAGCCGTTGAGAACCAGCGTGCCTAAGTGTTTCTGCATCGCTTTTGTCAAGCAAGGTGCACGCACAAACATGAACAACCTTCATCAAGCAACAGGGGAAGAACGCCGTCGCGTGACAATAAGCCAAAGAAGGGAGGCGGGAAAGGCCAAACCAACAGTCCGCGCGGAAAGAAGGAATGGAATGCCGTTTCTACAAAAAGGGGAAGTGTGACCGGGGGGATGCTTGAACTTTCGCTCACAATGATCCCAAACCGGCAACCCCCGGCTCGAGGGAGCCGTCCGCGGAGAAGCGCAAAAAGGAGAAGAAGCGCAAGAAGGAGAAGAAAGCCGTGGGAGTCGCTCGGGATCTTCATCGTCTCGTTCCACTTCCCGCGAATCCAACTCCCGTATAAAAGGAAGAGTCTGAGGGGCAAGCCTTCTCCGGCTGCTGTGTGTCTGTTGGGTTGCGTGCTATCCTCCATGATGAATGCCCCCATTGCTGAGGGGAACCTCATGCCGGATCTCGCCAACCGTTTCGCGGTCCCCTGTGTTAGGGTCGACCAGAGAGCACAAGCCAGGACGATACCACTGTTAGGTGAAGCATGGAAGGTCGAGGACAAACCCAGAATCGTGAAGAAGGTCTATCCATTGAACCATGCTTTTGCGTGTGATCCAGTCGTGTTGGATGACGCCAAGCTTGCTGCCGACCTTTTGGCATATTGCCTTGGCAGGGAGCAGTCCGGTCATTCCGCTGTTTGCAATTACCAATGTGACCGCGCCGGATGACATTCCAAGCCAGAGGTTCTCGCCAAATTGTTCTTGGGTTGTTGACACGGGTAGTGCCCAAGATCTCTTCACGAAAGCGGAATGTCCCAAATATGCTATTCACGAATCTGATGATCCTGTGAAGTTGGTAACTGCCAACGGGCCCAGCGCGTCTTCGCGCTGATGTGTGCGGGTGAACTTGGGGAGATACACCCTTATCTCCTGCCTAGGGCTCCATCGGTGCTCTCAGTGGGTTTGAAGTGCATGAAAGAGGGTTACAACTTTGTCTGGCGTGCAAGCAAGAGCAAGATGCCTTACTTTCGGAAGCCCGATGGAACAAAGATCGACTTGTCCGTTCGAGGAACTGTCAGTCCTCCACGGCCTGTCCCGCCAAGACCAAACCGCCTAGCTGACCGGAAGGCCAGGTTGGTGAGAGCAGCGTCCAGGGCAGCGTCCCTGCGCCGCAAGTGTCTAGTGATGATGTTGACCCTGAAGAGGAATACACTCTTGGCGGGGGTTTGCCCAAGATCACTGGCAGAAAATGCCTTGAACCAGGAGACACCTCATGACACACCAGCCAAAGAATCCATTCTGCGACGTGTGTAGGTGTGCCAAAATGACCTCCCCACAAGATGGAACTCTTGGCGAGCGGGGTGGGCTACCCAGCTAGCCGCCACCTGCCAGCAATTACGGTCTGTTGGAGGTTGCGCTTGCATCAGCAGATAGCAAACTGTCTCAATCCTGAAGATCTCTTCAGTTTTATAGCTGAAGGAGTTGACGGATGCGCAAAACCGGAAAGAGACGACCTGCCCCAAGTGGTACCTGCCGGAGTGGGCAATGCAGGAGGGGCCTGCGCTTGCCCCTGGGTGTCAGCTTGCTACTGGCGCTGGGCGCCGGTGCATTTCCTCGCGGAAGTAGTGGAGTGGAGGTGAGTGAGATGTCGGACAAGTCCTGGCATGGGCCTGTGCTCTTTGAGTCGCTTCAGCGGGCCTGTGATCGTCTGTATCTTCTTTTTTTTGGGTGGGCGGGCTTTGTGCTGCATCTCTGCCAGTGGAGGCTTCGTGGGGCCTTTCAGCTTGGACTTCCTCAGCTGGGCCTACCACCTGACGCCCTGCTGGTGGATCCGGTGCTGCCTTCTCTGGCCTCTCTGTGGCCCTCTTTGTGCTGCTCAGCGAGCGGAACTTGTACCTGGGTCAGAAGCCCAAGATCCGCATGTGAGAAAATGAACATGGAAAGGACAGAAAAGAAGCAAACATGGATTTTGGTTGATGCAAAGGAGAGGTGGCGCTTTCATGTGCACGGCAAGGTGATGCGTCTTCTGTGCCATGCGCCTACCCTGTCACAATGATTAACTGCTTCCAATTGTCAGAAGGGCACTTCGTTTTGGTCCAAGTACCCAACAGTGCTTTCAGTGATGTCACAAACGTAAAAGTGCCTCGCCAGAAATTGCATCTTGGGAATTCCGAGGGCTGCTGACGTGGGCCAGTCGATAATTCTTTCAAAGTCTAACTTGACCAAACAGGTGGGTCACAATCAACGCCTTGTTAAATGCCGCCATAGGATTTCAACTCAGTGTTGCCTTCAATCTGATGCATCAAGGTGTTTGAGAAAGACGCAATTGAATGAAGAACATGGTCTGCAGCGTACATTCTCTTTTGTGTCATGTGATTCCTTATTGATGCTAGCTTGTGAGCTGAGCAGGCCAAGGTTTTCTTCTGCTGCCATTTTGACAATAGCTGTGGTGCCTAGTTCTTGCGTTTTCCGAGGTCGGAGCACAGCATGCCGTTGACGTGTTTAGCAAGATGTGAAGGAATCAAATGGACGCATGCTGCTCAGCTTTGGAGGTTTCTCCATGTTTGTTGACAATGAGTACGCCACGCCAAGGCAGCCACCTCGGCACGCTTCATTTAGCCTCATGTTTCACTGAACACCTGAGACGAACATAGACTCCAATCGATCGATTCGGGTCTCCAAGCCATGGCTTTGGCCCGCCTGGCATTGCGAGCCCGGGTGAAAGGCCAGGGCCGCGCGCGGCTTGCGAGCCTGGCAAAGGAAAAGGAGAAGGAGTTGACGAACGACACGACAAGCCCCAAGTGGTACCTGCCGGAGTGGGCGATGCAGGAGCCGGCGCCTTTGCACCTGAAGGTGCTGGGTGCCAGCTTGCTACTGCCGCTGGGCGCCGGGTCTTTGGCGGTGCATTTGCTCGCGGAGGCCGAGACGGAGACGCCTGGCGAGGGGACCGAGATGGAAGGAACTGCAGGCAGCGAAGGGAGGGATGTAGCGGAGTTAGTGGAGGTGCGGGAGATGTCGGACCAGTCCCGGGTGGCTTTGAATTGGTCATTGCACTATGCTGGGGCGTTGCTGTCCTGCGCGGGGGCCCTACATTGGGGCATGCAGGCTGCGGAGCTGGGCGTTCCTTTGCGGAGCGACTACATGGGCCTGTACTACTTGAGTCGCTTCAGCGGGCCTGCGGTCTTCGTGTTCTTTGGGTGGGTGGGCTCTGTGCTGAGCACAGCTCTGCCGGTGGAGGCAGCGCTGTGGCTGCTCACGGGCTTCGTGGGGCTTTTCAGCTTCGACTTCCTCAGCTGGGCCTACCATTTGACGCCCCGCTGGTGGATCCGGTACCGTGCCGCCTTCTCCGGCCTCTCCGTGGCCGGCCTCTTCGTGCTGCTGCTGAGCGAGCGGAACTTGTACCTGGGTCAGAAGCCCAAGATCCGCATGTGAAAAAATGCAACAGGAAATAAGCAGAGGGATGTCGGTCGATGCAAAGGAGAGGCATGGCTTTCATGTTCATGGAAAGTGGATGCGTCTCTGTGCCATGTTTGCTCCGCCTGAAGAGAGCAGGGCACTCCGTTTCGGTCCAGATGCCCAGCAGTGCTGTGGGGGTCACGAACATAAGAGTGCTTCTTCGCAACTGGTTTTGCCCAGGTTTCAATCTCTGAGCAGGTATAGCAACATACATCTTACAAGCTTACTTGCAGAAGCTTGAACTCGCATGTTGGCACAGCCATGACATTGCGCAGAAAATCTTGCCAACTGGACGTGGCCCAACTTGACCCGAGCACCTGAGCACTCGACAACAACCTAACACTCGGGTTAATGTTCGCGTAGTTCCGTCAAGGGCCATGCAATGCGCACCGTGGCGCTGCCGGTGCTGGCGCTGCTGCTCTTAAGTTTGGCACTCAGCTTGGAATTCGTCACTGATGAAAAAGGGACTGAAGGGGACCGAAGGGGACCCAGCGAAAGCATGGTGACACTTGGTTGCCATTTTCGCACGTCATTTGGCCGCAGCGTTTGCAAGCCCTCAGCATCAGCACAATCAGAAAGTGTCAGCGCTTCGATCCACAAGGAACACGTTCGGATTTTGAAGACGTTTGAGCATTCTCAAGGTGTTTGCAGTGGTGTGCGGGGCTTCAAAGTGCAGTGTCTGACGGTTTCGATGGAGATCCAGTTCGGCATCCACCAGGAGCTGTGGCAGGACGCGTGGATCGCGGCCACCTCGGCGGTGCGGGCCCGGAAGCGTCAGATCGACCTGAACGTCGAGCAGCGGATCCAGCGGCTGGTGGCGGAGTACGGGCCCAAGACGCAGAAGCCGCTGACGCTGCGGGTCTACGGCACGATGCTCAAGGGCTTCTGCGTGATCAACAACGACCGCGCCAAGGCGCTGCACGGGGACTGCGAGCGTTTGGTGCTGCTCTTTGCGCAGCCCTTCTCCAGTCGTGAGAAGGACCTGCGGCCGGCCAAGCGGCAGCGAGTGGAGGCGGTGACTTTGGAGCTGGACTTGGCCAAGGTCAAAGAAGCGGAGGCCTTCGACTGGACCCAGGCGCCCCTGGGCGACGCCTTGCTGAGCCTGGACCTGGAGGAGTTGGAGGAGTTGCGGGAAGTTCCGGCAGTGCCGGAGGCAACGGCACCGACTTTGGAGGAGGGTCTGGAGGTCTTCGATTTGACCGAGGCCTTCGGGGCCGGGGCGGCGCCCATGCCGCCGCAGCCCATGCCGGAAGCCCTTGAGCCCGCGGCGCCCGTGCCTGCGGCGATCCCGGAGATCCCGGAGATTTCGGGGATCCCGGACGGAGCCGAAGTCGCGCATCGCAGGGAGAAGCGGCGGCGTCTGCCGCCGGGCCATGTCATCGGCTTCGATGTCGACACCCAACTCCCCGAGCAAGAGCTTGAGGCGAAGAAAGCGAGTGGGCTGTTCACTTAGCGCTTTCTCGTTTTGTTCGGCTCCGAGGTTTAGACTTGCCCGACTGCACGCTTTTGTTCAAATGAATTGAGCCTGAAATGGTATCAAGTGTTTGATGGACTGTCGCTGCTTCTGATTGAGGTGGGGGCGTGGCGGAGTGGCGCGATCGCTTGTTGTTTCCTTTCTACCTGCCTCCCTTCCCGAATTTGCATATTGGTTTTTGTCATCCCCTGAGTTGTCTTGCCCTGCATCCCACTGGTGTCCGCCGCACCAAACTATCCACAATGTGAATGCCTCATACAGTATACATGTTGTGCATGCCAGGTACAGTTCTTCGTTGGTCTCCCACTATATATTGATGTTTGATGTTTAGCAAGGTTATTGTTCACTCATCCCCTGTGCGTAAACCGATTATGCCCATGTCCAATGGAGTTTGATCTGTCACTGTGTATGTTTGCTGAACTTTCCTTCTGAGCTCAACAATTGCCAAGTTCGTGGGATATGGAGTGATTTTCTAGAAATGCCAGATTAGTTTGAAGCCTAAGCGAAGCTTGGCTTCTTTTGCGCATATGGGTCGTGCTGAACTATGTTGGCTTCAAGCACGACATTCAATATGAGACGAGCTTAATGCAGGTTTGCTTCGCTTGGATTGGTGTGCTATCGTGCTTATCGTGGATATTGCGGCGAGTTTGCTGATATTTACCATCGGATTTCATGTTTGTGCAAGTGCAAGTGGAAAGAGTTTTACGGCTGATCAGTATGAGTGGAGTGTTCATGTCGAAACTCAGGAGTTGTGCTGGGAAACTTGTGGAAGAGGTGTGTTTGCGCATCTTTCTAGCTGCTCTTCTATGACGCATGTCAACTTCCACACGCGGAAGGCCCCCTTGCATGGACAAAGCCAGATTGCTCACTCGAAGCACGAGACTTGCCTAGAGTGAGTCAGGGTGTGTGTGTGTGTGTGTGTGTGTGAGTGTGTGTGTGTGTGTGAGTGTGTGTGTGTGTGTGCGCATCTCCAAGTGCAGGTGAGCTTAGTGGCCGGGATGCTGGCCACGTACGCGCAAGACCTCCGCATGCGTGCCGAGACTCTGGCGGACCATCTGGGGCCTTTGTGGGTGTTGGAGCGCCCAGCGGCTGGACCCGGCGCTGCAGTCGCAGGTGTCTTAGGTGTCGCAGGCGTCGCACTCGACGTGGACATGGGAGGCTTCTCCCCGGACGAGGTGCCGGAGGTGCAGCCATTGCTGGATGCGGGTCCCGAGGCGATCGGCGCCATCTTCGCGGAGGCCCCGGAGGCCGCCGCCTTCGTGGCGGCCGCGGAGCGCGCCGCCGAGGCCGCGGAGGCCGCGGAGGCAGCCGCCACCGAGGCGGCGGAGGCGGCGGAGGCGGCGGAGGCGGAGGTCTCGCCCTTCGACGCGCAGACGGCGCAGGTGGGTTTGGTGATCCGGCGCTTCGTGGAGAAAGGCCCGGCCAACCTGGACGACCTCATCTCCCCGGGCTACACCCAGCGGGCAACGGCCGCACGCACCTTCGCGGCCCTGCTGGCCCTCGCTACCGGCGGCGGCATCCAGGCGCGCTCAAGTGCGACTGCTTCGCTTTCTCGAGATTCCCGGATGCAATGCGGTAGTATGACTACTCATGCATGTGAAAGTCTGAGAGTCTGAGAGTATTAATTGATCTTGAGATCTTGCGCATCTCTGGCAGGTGAATCAGAAGGTGCCGTACGGGCCCATCTCCATCGCCCTCGCTTGAGGGTCATGGTCCAGAATTCGCCGTGGGATCGGCATCAGAAGTCGAGTTTGTAGTCTGAATGCTTCATTGGGGAGCATGGGCATTCGCTGGCTCAATGAATTCATCTCGCCCTTCACGTGTCCAACATGGCTCTCGGGCCTCTACCCAACTGCAACAATGGGCCTATGCAGGTGGCGTAGTGGAGTGGGAAGCACAGGAGACTGTGCATCCTGCCACTTGCCATGTTTGACACTGCGTCATAGTTGCAGACGAACCGGTCGGATGTGGAAAAATAATGTGCACGCAATGCATAGCCGTGATATACGATCCGGAACTGAATGCTGCAACTTTGCGATTGGCATCAATGCTGCAGGTCAGAGATACCGCCTTTTCGCTGTTCCTCCGGGTTGGGATGAAGACGCCGAAGAGCGGCTTGCTTGCAACTAGTTTGTGGCGTCATGAGAAGGGCCCAAGATGGCAGGCTTCTTGGGCTGAAGTCCAAGTCTGAGAATCCATTCGACATCCTGGGCATCCCACAGACTTCGGAGCAGGCCGTAGGCTGGTTGGAACGAAGGACGCCATGACTTGCAGGCGGCAGTCCGGCCTGCGTTTCGCAAGCTGGCGGCCACCCTGCACCCAGATGTGGCAGGCCTGCACAAGGGGCAAGGAAGAGACTGGAGTCACTGGAGTCACTGGAGTCACCGGAGTCACCGGAGTCACCGGAGTCACCGGAGTCACCGGAGTCAGGCACCGGCGATTCTGCGGCTTTCCGCAAGGTGTTATGGGCTTCAGCCTCGTGAAACGGGAGCCGCCGTTTGCCAATTTGCTCAATGCCCGACGCCCGAGGCCTACCGGGAGCTGTCAGCTGACGGCTGGCGGCGCTGGCGGCGAGCACCGCGAGGGCGCTTCGAGGCACGGCATGCGCGGCATGCGCGGCATGCGCGGCATGTGCGCCTCGTCGAGTGTCTCGAGTGGCGTTCAGACGCCGCAGAGCTTTGGCGATGACTTCGAGGAGCTCTTTGAGGCGCGCAAGAGGTATTGCAAGCGAGAGTTCATTTGCATCTGAAAACACAGCCATGACACGTCGCCCCAAGCTGTACATTTGGGCTCAGCGACGGGACCCGTGGAAATTCGCCATGGCGCCTGTCGATGAGGCGGGTTCAAGCATATTTGAAGGCAGACTGCGTGCGCCGTTTTCACGCGTCAGGAGGAGGCAAAGATGTGGCAGGCAGTGGCCTTTAGAGGCGCCGTGGATAAGGGAGACCTGGAAGAGGTGAATGCCACCGGGCTGACAATTGGGAATATACGTGTCACGTGTCACGTGTCCTTCAATTAGAGCGCTGACTGAAACTTGCCGTGACAAAAGACGAAGCGGGCCAAACACAGAGCAAGCCACTGAGGGCATAAACTACATGTTAGACTGGACGACATGAAAATGATTGCATATGTTCGAGTAAGGAGATGCTGGAGAGCGGATGCAACCCGAACTACCGGATGCCGGATGGGTCCAACTGGACTGTGCTGATGCTGGCGGCCTATAGCGGCCACGAGGAGTTGGTGCAGAAGTTCACCAAAGGTGGCAAGGGCGTCAGCGACAAGGACCCCCGCTCCGGCTTCCAGGCGCAACGCGGGGAACTAATTCGAGGAGTTCGACGAATTCCAGTAGTGCTCACTTTGGTTTCCCCTTTCTTTGTCCTTTGCTGGGTCCATTATTGGGGATGGGAAATGGTGAGAAGGCATGTGCCTAGCTTGTCAGCAAAGTTTAAAGAAGGTCTGGAATACGGTGGAGATGGGTATCGCAACTTTTATCAAGCTTCAACAACGGTCGATGTGTTGCCATTTGCTCTCATCTCGGTTGCCCCTTGGAGTGACCTTTAAGCTTTTGGCAAGTGACGATTTTCCCACTCTCCAAGAGAAACGCGGGGTCTCAAGACACAACCCAGTCATTGTTGTAAGCCAGCTTTGTTCGTCGAGTTCCCGTGTAGCAGTGAAGGTGCCATGAGAGCATGTCAATAGCAGAAGCGGTATGCGCATGTATGAGTCTATGAGCATGAGTGTTTTTGGGAGCGAAGGTGTTTGTTTCGATCTTCTAGGCTCTGATGCTGGCTGCCATGAAGGGCCACGCAGCAGTGTGCCGGTCGCTGCTGGAGAAGAAGGCGGAGGTGAACGCGGTGAACGAGGACGGGGAGACACCTCTGATGATGGCGGCGGCCATGGGCCACACAGACGTGGTGTCTCTGCTGCTGCAGAGCGGTGGCTTGAGCTCCGTGGACGCCAAAGACAAAAACGAGATGAGCGCCATCAAGAAAGCCGCGCGCTGGGGCCACGTGGACTGCCTCCGGCTTCTCACCAATGGCAAGTTCGATGACCGAGAGATGAAGCACTGCCTCCTCTTCGGCAAGCTCTACGGCCACCCCGAGGTCCGGATGCGAGTTGATGCGAGCGTTTCGAAGTGTGAGGTCAGTCTCAGGACTCAGAACTCAGAAACCGTCGGAAACCGTCGGAAACCGTCGGAAAGAGCATCGGAACAGTCTGGGCATTTGACACGAGCCTCAGGTGGTGGCCGAGATTCAGAAGGTCCTAGAGCCTGCGGAGGAGGAGCCCGAAGGAGCCTGAAGGAGCCTGCAAAAAATGTAGCGTGTCTCACAGCCAGCGAGGCGGCGTTTCACCGGCTGACAAAAGGAGACTGACCCTGAGACAGGATGAGGGAGACATATGTAAACAGTAATACGCAGTCGAAATGGAGAGATGGCACAGGACGCAGTGGATGCGGGACCAGATTTGGACGAGTGGGAGGCACACGTGAAAGCACATGACGTGAAGTGAGGCAGGTGAGGCAAGTGAGGCAAGTGAGGCAAGTGAGCGTGAGAAGCGTGAGAAGCGTGAAGTGGCGTGTAGGAGATGTACCGGCGAAGACAAGCAGAGAAAGCTGCTCAGGTGCCCACCTCTGACCCCGTCCACCCGAAGGCCCGAAGGCCCGTTGCGCGCTCGTCAGGTGCAGAAGTCCCAGCAACTCCTGGTGAAGCGCATCATCCAGGGGACCTACCAGGCGTGCTCACAGGAAGTCTTGGAAAAGCGCACCGACATGTGCTTTGTCACGAAGTCTCGTTCCCGACGAAACCACACCGTCCACGGGAATCAATGTTCTTATCTAGTCTAACAGCGGCAATTGCCGTTGAGAGTTCCAGCAGGCGCAGTTTGCGATTGAGAGTTGCTGCATGCGCTGTGCCTGCTTTGCAGATCAAGTGGCGAGACTCGCGCAGGAGCAAGGGTCCAATCACGGACGGCCCATTTTCAAGAAGTCCTTGGAAACTGGCGCGCTGAATGAGTCCAATGGATCTCAGCCATGTTGCCATTCCCAGGCGAGAGTGTCGCCATTTACTACTGGGATGAAAAAGTCACAGCCTCAGCCCGGTGCCGCCCCTTGCCCCTTGCCCTTTGCCCCGTGCCGAGTGTTGCCGAGTGTTGCCCGTTGCCCCATGCCGGGCAAGATTAGGATGGTGCTGACTGCGACCTGGATACAATATTTGGGACATGCAGCATATCTCTCAAAGAGTGTCGCAATGTGACACTGCTTCTCTGTGCGTCACGGCTACCCTTGAGCCTTGAATCAAGACCGGAGGTGATGGATGGTGGATTGGCGCCGAAGTTGGCGGCGACATGGTGGGAGCATGAGAGGCATTGCCCGCTTGCAACGGCTGTCACTGTCCCTGAGGTCTTTGCCTTCAACGTGAACCAAGCTTCCATGATCCCACCTTTGATGGGTTGGCGCTTCCCCCTGCGCGGCCCAGTGGACTACTCCCTGCGGATTGTGCCAGGCGGGCTCAACCTGACTGGATGTCACTGGAAGCATTTTGGGAAAGGCGCGGCATCGCGCCAGGTGCCAACAGCTCTCAAGTCCGGATCACCTTCGACAACTAGGCAAAGTCGAGCTAGTCAGGCGAACTCGGTGAGCTGGGAGGGTGCCAAGGCGAAGTGCTGAGCATCCGACCGCGAGATGTTTCGCCGAGAAAAGTGGTTGGCAGTCCGCGAAGCCCGGAGAAGCCACGCACGGCCTGCACGGAGCCGCAAAGCCTCAAACCATGGGGCGGCGCAGCTTGCGATCCCCTTGGGGCGTCGACCTCATTCTGCATGCTGCATGCGGCTCGCTTCAGTTCGCGTTGAGGATGGCGTTCACACGCAAGTGGCCCACGCCACGCCGGGCTCCGCATCTGAGCCCCCTGTGGCAGAGGCAGGGGCCCGGACTGAGCAAGCAGAATCCTTCATGATGAATGTGTTTGACATGTTTAGCATTCCACACTCGCAGTCACGTGCCAGGCCGTGGGAAAAGACCTTCAGCGATCACTGTCGAAAGGAGGTGGGTCAGCCACCCCAGGCAGGACCTCAGGACATGACCCCACACCAGCCGTCCATGTTTCGTCGATTCACGCTTGCCTCAGCTTCCTCCACCACTATTCCGGCAGCGGCAGCCTCGTTGTTGTTGCACTAGCAGAGCTAGCGCTGTCGATCTCCCTAAGGCCGGAGGAGACGGAACAAAGCGGGCAGAAGGGGAGGTCGAAGGCGAGCTCCGAATCGATTCGTTGGGTGTCTTCGTGCTTTGTGTCAGGTGCAAAGCCCAAAGGTCGGCTTTGAGGCCAAGACGCAAGAGTCAAACAAGTGCACAGTGAAGCGCCAGGATCTCGAGGCGGAAAGCGCGGCCTTAGGGCGTAGGTTTTTGCGGAAGGCCCGCTGTCAACTTGGCAATCCAACGGATTCCCTTTTCAATCTGACGGAAGCCGACGGAAGCCGACGGAAGCCGATAGGAGATCCGGCGGGCGCTGCGGCAGTGCGACAGCATCCAGGCCCTGGATGCCTCGCTGGCAGCTGCCAAAGGCAAATGCCGCACCTTGGAGAGCAAATCCGGCACGGCGCCGGGAAAAGTGGAGAATGGACCCTGTGAACATGGAAAAGATTCATGTCCAAAGACTTCAGAGGTGAGCCGCTTGTGTTGTTGCATGCTGTGTTGCCATTGCGCACAGGAACGATACAGCTGATTTGTGTTTGAGTGCGTCAGTCAGATTTGAGGCCGCCCGAAAGAGAGCTCGGATTTGATGCGAGTCCTGAAGGCTGCCTTCCGTGTGCAGGACGGGAAGTGCAACGCGCTCCCCTTGCTAATCTCCTTTCCGTCTATTTACAACAGACATATGTAGACATATTGTTTGGGAACCCCCTACAACTTTCCTTTCAACCCCTTGTGTTTGTGCCTCCACCTTGTGTTTCTCACTGCCGACCTTGGTTTCAAGCGTGACCCCGTTTGTTTTGGTGGACGTTTTCATTCACCAAGAACCCATTCGAACCCCGGCCTGAGACAATCGACCCGGCCTAAACCCAACCCAACCCTCAACCCTAAGCCCGCCCTAAACCCAACCAACCAGCCCTAAGCCAGCCCTATACTCACCCTACACCATACCACAGACCAGACGGACTCTAAACCAAACAACCACCCTAAACCAACCCTAAAATACAGCAAAACTGATCCAACCCCAAGCCCATCCTAACTTACCGTCAATCACCCCCTACACCAACCCTGAACCTACCCCAACCCAATCATAAACCAACACCCTGCGTAAAGCCCGAAACCTGCCGGACGACTACTCTTAAGCCACTCTAAACCAATCATAAACCCGGCCCAAACCAACCCATTGCCAAACTATCCCAAGGCAGACCACCCTTAAACCCATCGAAACCAACCCCAAAACCAACCTCAAATTCACCGAAGCCAAACTTAAATCCCCGAACCTACCCAAGGCGCTCCCCCGAATCAATCCTAGAACCCCCCCAGCCCTCAACCCAACCCCTAAGCCACCCCTAAACCGGTCCCTAATCCTTGCCGAAACCAACTCTAAACCAAGCTTCCGCCCAAAACCGTCCTTGAATCCATCCACCCTACAGCTCTAACCTCCAAAGCCAACCACAAGCCAATGGATGCAGTTTGCGAGGGGCCCAACCCACCCAAGAAGATTTTGAAGCTGATCTCCCAGGCGCGGTCGCATGCGGTCGCATGCGGTCGCAGTCGCTGATGTCGCATATGTCGCATTTGCATTGAGACGCAGGTTCTGCATCAGGAGGCTGGGACTTGGGAGATCTTGGGAGCTTGGGACGTCTGCTCGCTCGAGCGGCAGGCCGAGCACCGCCGCTTTGCACTGGTGACGGAAGGCGAGTCTCCAAATTAGATACACGTTGAAAAAGCCTTGACTGCTTTGTATTCAGTCGACTGCTTCGTTTAAGTTAACGGCTGTATTTACACTTGACTGCTTTGTTTTCTATTTACACGCTGACGCGACACAGCCGGCCACCGGGCACCCTGCCCTTTTCGTTCTATCATTTCCTTTGCCTTTAATTCTCGCTAGTTGCCGGGATTTGAGCTTCACTTCCTTTGCGTGTCTTCCCTGCATGTCCGACAGTTTCCTGGCATTTCCCTTCACTTCCTTTCGCTTCATTTCCGTGTCAGCTCCCTTCATTTCCTTGAACGCCCCTTCATTCGCATTCCTTTCCTTTAGTTCTTTTTAGTTCCCATGACTTCAACCTCGCTTCCCATTTCACGTCAGTTTCCTGCACATGCCTTCATTTCTCTTCAGTTTCTCTTCGTTTCCCAGAATTTCCAACAATTTCTCTTTGTTCCCACCTTCCGGTTCCCTTCACGTTCTGCGCTTGCATTTTCCTGCATTTTGGTTTCTGTCCAGCGCCCTCTTCCAATTCCTTTCACGTCCATTTCATTCACTTCCAGTCACTCCAGTTTCCTTGCATTTCCTATTCGCTTTCTGCAATTTTCAGCCCCTTGTTCCGCATCGCCAGCAAGCATAGCATCATCCGTATTATCCAGGATGATGCTGGTAATGCTGGGGGTGTTGTCCAGCATTAGGCATCCCAAAAACAATGTTACAAACATCCTCAATCCGCAACTCCTTCGTCCCTTATAAGGGCGGGCCCAGAGCAAAACGTATGCTCATGGTCGGTGGCACACGGCCTTGTACAGGGGTTTGACAAAGTCTCCGCTTGAACGTGTGTGCGCAGGGCTGAGCAGGCGCGCTTGAGCGGCTGGCGTTCGCAGGTGCGAAGTTGAGTCGAAAAGTGGGTGCGGAAGTGAGTTGATGGCAGCAGGTGCGCAGAAGTGAGTGAACTTGTGGGCGCGGGTTCGGCACATGCGGCTGCGGGCCTAAGTCTTCAGCGGACGATCGGTGATCTCGTTTTGATCTCGCTTTGATCCCGCTTGATATCGTTTTGATCTCGTTTTTTGTTGCCAGGGTGCATTGCGCATATGCCTGCCTGCCTTCCAGAGAAAAGAGCTCCAGCGCGCGAAAAAGATGGTGCAAGAGCTGGCAAAGGCCACCCATTGCATCATGTCTTCCTAAACACTCCTGCAACAACCTAGCGTATGCTTAGCGTTCCATTGGTTTTCATGGTCCTGCAGACGCCTCGCGGGGCTGGAAAACATGCTTTGCCATCATTAGCACTCCATTGTGTTTCAGTGTTGACACCTGTGTTTTTTTAGCATGGCCAGCTCGGTGATGTCCAGCGTTCCATGGGGATTGTTCCCGTGACTTAGGAGTGACTTCTTGGAATCGGCGTTTACATGGAGGCATGGCTTTTTCGTTTGCCTGTACCTGAACGTAAGCCCTCCGGGCTTGGCCTGCGGGCCGCTATTACACGCTGACGCGACACAGCCGGCCACCGATCACCCTGCCCTTTTCGTTCTATCATTTCCTTTGCCTTTAATTCTCGCTAGTTGCCGGGATTTGAGCTTCACTTCCTTTGCGTGTCTTCCCTGCATGTCCGACAGTTTCCTGGCATTTCCCTTCACTTCCTTTCGCTTCATTTCCGTGTCAGCTCCCTTCATTTCCTTGAACGCCCCTTCATTCGCATTCCTTTCCCTTAGTTCTTTTTAGTTCCCGTGACTTCAACCTCGCTTCCCATTTCACGTCAGTTTCCTGCACATGCCTTCATTTCTCTTCAGTTTCTCTTCGTTTCCCAGAATTTCCAACAACTTCTTTATGTTCCCACCTTCCGGTTCCCTTCGCGTTCTGCGCTTGCATTTTCCTGCATTTTGGTTTCTCTCCAGTGCCCTCGTCATTTTCGTACAATTCCTTTCACTTCCATTTCACTCACTTGCAGTCACACCAGTTTCCTTGCATTTCGCCAGCAAGCGTAGCATCATCCGCATCATCCGGGATGATGCTGGCCATGCTGGGGGTGTTGTCCAGTATTAGGCACCCCCCCGTTTTTGGACGCCGCAAGGAAATGTTACAAAAAGGACCAAAAATCGCATAAACCAATCCGCAAATCCTTCGTCTCTTGTACGGGCGGGCCCAGCGCAAAACGTATGCTCATGGTCAGCTCATGGTCGGCGATTTAAGGGCTGCCGCCCAGTGCCGCCGATCCCCAATGCTATAGCCCTGCGCTCCCCGTGCTTTGATATACAAGTCCGTGTGTGTGTGAGACCCCAAATGGCATATCCCCGCAACTGACTGTGTGCGTGTGGGCCTTGTTTTTTAAAGCATTGCGGGGGGGTGCGCATCACGCTGGCCGCGCTTTGATATAAGACTCATTGGCAGTGCTTGTGCCCGCTTGAACAGTTTGCCCTGTTCAGAGCTACTGTTGGCCATGGTGCTTTGCTCTCGCGTGCGCCATGGGTGGGGCCCAGAGGAACGGCAAGCAAACGTGCGACGCGTGCGCCGCGGAGCAAGACCTACAGAACATTGCGTGCAGGAGCAAGATGCGACTTGGAAGAACGCGCGCGAAGCGAAAGAAGAAAATCCTTGCGGAGGTGTGGCGTCTCGTGGCAGCGATGCGCGACGAAGGCGCTGGCGCCAAACAAATCCATGTTGAGGACTAAAGCCTGGCCGCGCGTTCTGGACGCGCGTTCGTCTAACATCCTTTTTACGAGACTAAAGCCAGGCCGCGCGTTCTGGACGCGCGTTCGTCTAACATCCTTTTTACGAGGCTAAAGCCAGGCCGCGCGTTCTGGCCGCGCGTGCGTCTGGCATCGCAGCACCCTCTGCATTGCCAATGCTGCCGAATAAGAGATGTTGATGACCATGAGGATAAGGATGATGATGATGATGATGATGATGATGATGACTGTGAGGATAGCTATCATCGTAGCATCCTCTGCAACGTTCCTTTGGAAATGTGTATAAGACCCCCCCGGGTGGCCTCGACTACGCTTATGGTGGCCCTAACAACGCATGGATGATGATGATGATGATGATGATGATTATGATGCTGATATTGATGACGATGGTGACAAGGACGATGACTGTGATGTTATGATGGTACTGATTACGATGGTGACTGTCATCATGACGCATCCTTAGCATCACCAGCAGTCATCATGATAATCATGTCCACGCATCTTTTGAAGGATGATGATGATGACTGTGATGATAACTATCATCGTAGCATCCTCTGCGTCACCAACGCCGGCTAATAAGAGGTGATGATGATAATGATGATAAGGATGAGGACTGTCATGATAACTATCATCGTAGCATCCTCTGCATCACCAATGGTCTCGATCTAACGTCCCTGTTGAAATGTCTATAAGAATAAGATAGATGATGATGACCATCATGATGATGATGATGAGAAGAGTGATGATGATGATGATGATGATGACGACCATCATCATGATGATGATAAGGATGGTGATGATGATGACTGTGATGAGAACTATCATGGTAGCACCCGTTGCATCACTAGTGCTGCCTAATAAGAGATAATGATGACCATGATGATAATTATGATAAAGGTGAGGACTGTGATGGTTACTGTCATCGTAGCATCCTCTGCATCACCAATGGTTTCAACGTCCCTGTTGAAATGTATAAAAGAATCCGCCGACCCCTTTGCAAAAGCCAAGTTAGTCTCTGCAAAGGGGCGAGGCGTGTTCTAAGTGGTGGTTAGGGGGAGTCCGAGGGGGGGTTTTGACCTAACCTCTAACCCTAACCTCTTCTAACCCTAACCTCTAACCCTAACCTCTAACCTTAACCTCTAACCGTGAGGATGGATGATGATGATGAAAGACTACGGGCGAAGATGACGGAAGACTACGGGAAGCTGACGGAAGACTACGGGAAGATGACGGAAGACTACGGGAAGCTGACGGGAAGATGACGGAAGAGTGCGGGAAGATGACGGAAGACTACGGGAAGATGACGGAAGACTACACGAAGATGACGGAAGACTACGGGAAGATGACGGAAGACTACGGAAGATGACGGAAGACTACGGGAAGATGACGGAAGACTACGGGAAGATGACGGATCGCTAAGGGAAGCTGACCGGAAGATCACGGAAGACTGCGGGAAGATGACAGAAGACTACGGGAAGATGACGGAAGACTACACGAAGATGACGGAAGACTACGGGAAGATGACGGGAATCTGACACGGGAAAATGACGGAAGACTATGAGACTACTGGAAGATGACGGAAGTTCACGGGAAGATGATGGAAGACTACGGGAAGATGACGGGAAGACGGCGGAAGACTACGGGAAGCTGACGGAAGATGACCGAAGAGTGCGGGAGGATGACGGAAGACTACGGGAAGATGACAACTACGGGAAGATGACGGGAGGCTGACAGAAGACAACGGGAAGATGACAACTACGGGAAGATGCCGGGAAGCTGACAGAAGACTACGGGAAGATGACGGAACACTACGGGAATATGACGGGAAAATGACGGAAGACCACGAGAAGATGACGGAAGACTACGGGAAGATGACAGAAGATTATGGGAGGATGACGGAAGACTTTGGGAAGATGACGGAAGACTACGGGAAGATGACGGAAGACTACGGGAAGATGACTAAGCCCTAACCCTAACCTTTAACCCTACTCCTAACCTCTAACCCCCTAACCTCTAACCCTAACTTCTAACCTCCTAACCCCAACTTCTAACCCTAACCTTTAACCTTAACCTCTAACCTTAACCTCTAACTCTGAGGATGGATGATGATGAGGATGAAAGACTACGGGAAGATGACGGAAGACTATGGGAAGCTGACGGAAGATTACGGGAAGATGACGGAAGACTACGGGAAGCTGACGGGAAGATGACGGAAGAGTGTGGGAAGATGACGGAGGACTACGGGAAGAAGACGGAAGACTACGGTGAAGATGACGGGAAAATGACGGAAGACCACGAGAAGATGACGGAAGACTACGGGAAGATGACGGAAGACTGATGACGGAACAACGCGAGAAGATGACGGGAAGCTGACGGAAGACTACGGGAACATGACGGAAGACTACGAGAAGATGACGGAAGACTACGGGAAGATGACGGAAGACTACGGAAGATGACGGAAGACTACGGGAAGCTGACCGGAAGATGACGGAAGACTGCGGGGAGATGACGGAAGACTATGGGAAGATGACGGAAGACTACGGGAAGATGACGGAAGATGATGGGAAGCTGACGGAAGACTACGGGAAGATGACGGAAGACCACGGGAAGATGACGGGAAATGGGAAGATGACGGAAGACTACTGGAAGATGCGGGAAGATGACGGGAAGATGACGGAAGACTACGAGAAGATGACCCTAACCGCAAGCCTTTAAGCGTAACCTTTAACCCAAACCTCCAACCCTAACCTCTAACCCTCACCTCTAACCCTAATCTCTAACCCTAGCCTCTAACCCTAACCTCTAACCCTAGCCTCTAACCTCTAACCCTAACCTCTAACCCTAACCTCGAACCCGAACCTCTAACCTCCTAACCCCAACTTCTAACCCTAACCTTTAACCTTAACCTCTAACTGTGAGGATGGATGATGATGAGGATGAAAGACTGCGGGAAGATGACGGAAGACTACACGAAGATGACGGAAGACTGCGGGAAGATGACGGGAAGCTGACGGAAGATACGGAAGACTACGGGAAGAGGACGGGACAATGACGGAAGACCACGCAAAGATGACGGAAGACTACGGAAGATGACAGAAGACGGAAGACTACGGGAAGATGACGGGAAGATGGCGGAAGACTATGGGAAGATGACCCTAACCCCCTACCCTCCAACCCGAAAATAACAAAGAGATGGTGATGACAATCCTGATGATGATGAGAAGAGTGATGATGATGACGACCATCATCATGATGGTAAGGATGATGATGATGATGATGGTGATGATGACTGTGATGATAACTATCATCGTAATAAGAGATGATGATGACCGTGATGACAATGATGATAAGGATGACGACTGTGATGATAACTATCATCGTAGCATCCTCTGCATCACCAATGCTGCCTAATGAGAGATGATGAATGACCGTGATGACAATGATGACAAGGATGAGGACTGTGATGGTAGCTATCATCGTAGCCTGCATCACCAATGGTCTCTAGCGTCCCTTTTGAAATGTATATAAGATTAAGAAAGAGATGATGGTGGCCTTCATGATGATGATGATGAGAAGAGTGATGATGATGCTGATGATGATGATGACTGTGATGATAACTATCATCGTAGCATCCTCTGCGTCACCAATGCTGCCTAATAGGAGATGATGATGACCATGATGATAATGATGATAAGGATGATGACTGTGATGATAACTATCATCGTAGCATCCTCTGCATCCATTGCTACCCAAAAAGAGATGATGATGACCATGATGATAATGATGACAAAGATGAGGACTGTCCTTTGCATCACCATTGGTCTCTAACGTCCTTTTGAAATGTGTGTAAGAGTAAGAAAGACATGATGGTGACCATCATGATGATGATAAGGATGATGATGATGATGACTGTGATGACAATGGTGATAAGGATGAAGACTGTGATGATAACTATCATCGTAGCATCCTCTGCATCACCAATACTGTCTAACGTCCCTTTTGAAATGTATGTAAGACCCCAAAAAAGGCAAGCCGGTGGCCTCAACTACGCTTATGGTGGCCCTAGCAAGGCTTATGGCCACCATGATGATGATGATGATGATGATGATGATGATGATGATGATGATGATGATATTGATGACGGTTGTGACAAGGACGATGACTGTGATGATATGATGATATTGATTGCGATGGTGACAAGGATGATGAAAACACCGATGATGATGACACCCTTTCCATGCGCCTCGCCCTTACAGACAAGGGGTCGGCGGATTTGACTGCTTCGTTTAAGTTCACGGCGTTGCCAGGAGAAGGCCAGGGGCGCAGGTCCTCCTTCTTCCCGCAGCGTCCAAGCCTGTTAGGTGCTCATTCAATTCACCAGTGCCTGTTCGCTTGAGGCAAGGCCACCATCGTTCGCAGAAGTGAGGAGACATTGGAATCTTTGCTCAAGCATGTGGACACCGAGCCCACACCTCAGCGATTGGCTTTCACTTTTCACCTGGCATCGCCCTTGCCTGAGGAATGACTTGGACAAGCTCATCCGCAGTGCTTTTCGGCAGGCTGAACGTAACGAGGGCGTGAGCCATGTGGCCCGTTCCACATTGTGACATGTTCCGATCAGGTGGCCCGTGCCGGGCGATTGAACAAGAAGGAGAAAAGCTGAGAGAAGTTGAGAGAAGCCGCGAGAAGCTGAGCCGCGAAGAGACTCTGCGTGAGGACCTTCACAAGGCTTTGCGGCAGTGTGGCTTCAAGGACTCGTCCCAATCCTCCAAATCCACAGCCCCCACAGCCCCCACAGCCCCCACAGCCCCCACAGCCCCCACAGCCCCCACGCCCCCACAGCCCCAGCCCCCGGCACACACGCCACGCAGGAGGTAAAGAAGGCTTGGCTGGAGGAGATCTACGAGGACCCCGCAGTAGCCAACTTGCGCAGTGTGCAGTTTGCAGTTTGCAGCTCGCAGGGCCTCACCATGGTGTCCTTCATTGGCGAAGAGGCCCGGTCGGCTCAGAGGATCTGCCCAAAGTCATGGCGGTAGTCCCAGGACTTCGAGAAGTTCATTGTGGAGTACAGCAGCCGGCAGCGGCAGGCAAGGCCTCACTCCGACATACTCGACAGATGCAACATATATTCGACAGATTCGGGTGTGAGGCGTACAAGGAGGCCTTCCGCAAGTTCGACGTGGACGAAAGCGCCGCACTTGGCGCATAGATGCCATCTGCCCCGGATGCTGCAGATGCTAATGGCATGACGCATGCGCAAACTTGCAGGCGATCAGATCAGCACTGAGGAGCTGCATGAGGACAGACACGTGACGTGACGGCCGTGGTTTCGGGCGTTTGGGTTGGGAATTGGAAGAAACGACGAGACCGTGGTTTCAGGCGTTTGGGTTGGGAATTGGAAGAAACAACGATTTCGAGTGCCTCACAGTGTGTTGTATCTTTGCAGCAGGGGACGTTGTGGAGGCCTGCGTTTTTTCACGTATCACAATGTTTGTGTGCGTGTTGGTTTGACATATTTGCATTCAAAAACAAACATCTATGAGCTTCTGTGAGAGGTCCTACGGAGCTTGGGCCTGGTGGTGCAGACCAGCCTCGTAGTCGAGGTCATGCAGAAGGCAAGTACAGGGTGCAGAACCATTTTCTGGGCTATGGGTGCCTGGGGTCTTTGGTGTTTTTCTCCTTGGGACAGGTGGACATTGATGGCTCTGGTGAGCCGGGCTTAGGCTTTGAGTGCAGTGAGCTGACCTCGAGTCAAAGACTTCGGAGCTTAGGAGCTGTCCTTCGAAGAGTTCGAATCGCAGCTGTGGCATGTTGGCCTGCAGGGCTTGAGCCACGGAGATCAGGAGTTCTTAATAGTTCTTACATGCCAGGCTCATGAAGCTTCTGGAAGATTCAGATGGTTTCCCTCAAGCAGAGAAGGAAGAGCCTGGGAGCCAGGTGTCACCGAGCGACGCGCATTTTGGGGGGTGGGACTCCAAGGTTCCGGATTGTCTTCAAGCGCTGCGCGACAGAAGGAGCCATAGAGATTGAGGCGTGTAGGAAGCGTGTGGACTGGAGTCGGCTTTGGAGGTCGCGTCGCACTTTCGCACTTGCGCACTTGCGCACTTGCGCACTTGCGCACTTGCGCACTTGCGCACTTGCGCCGTTGCCTCAGGCCTTTGCCAGAGTTCTCAGCTGGCTGGGCTACCAGCTCAGCTTCCAGGACTCACAATGAATGATTTCTCTTGGGAACTGAACTGTGGTGAGGACTTGGAGCAGGTCTTCCACCGTGCCGACATTGATGGCCGGGGAGGGCTCTCTGTCGTTCTCGTTCTTCTCGTTCTTCTCGTCTTGCTCTTCCTTGCCTTGCCCTGGCTTTTTGCCCCGGCTTTTTCTTTTTCCTGCTCTTCTCCCTTCTGCTCTTCGCTTCTGCTCTTCGCTGCCCTGGCTGCGGCTTCGTGCTTCTCGAGGCCGCGGCTTGGACTTCAACGAGTTCCTCCAAGCCATGAGGGCGGCGGCTCGTCGGAGAGTCGAGAGACGGCGAGTCCGGCGAGCCCCGGTCGGGTCTTCGGATTCAGCCTGTTCTTACATTCTTTTCTTCCACTTCTTTCCATTTCTTTGCATTCTTCCACTTCTTGCCACTTTTGCCACTTCTTGCCACTTCTTGCCACTTTTGCCACTTTTGCCACTTTTGCCACTTTTGCCACTTTTGCCACTTTTGCCACTTTTGCGCTTTGCATTTACTTGTGTTATCTTGTTCTTGTCTTCTTCTCTCTGTCTTTCTCTTTCCTTTCAAGCTCCTTTCAAGCTCCTTTCAAGCTCCTTTCAGGTCCGGGATCTCCATCTCGCGCACTTCTTCCGGATCTTCGAGGATCACACACATCCAAGCTTGCATTATATATGGCTTATATAATAACTTATATATATATATATACATGTATTTGTGAATAGGATCAAGTCCACCCATTCGAAATGAAATGCCAGGAGTCGGACCAAGATCGAACCGGAACCTTGAGTGCTCCGGAGTTGGAACTCGCCCTCAAGGTCACCTGACAACCTGACAGCCTGACGCATCCCACTCTTTCCAATACGATTCCACCTCTCTTCGCAGGCTTTGAATTACGAGAGTGACCCGCAAGTGGTCCAAGAGGCTGTTTGCCGTAATCGGAGGATCGGATCGTTCACGACGTCAGGTCTTTGCAGAGCTGCACGAGCTCAGGCGCCGACACCGTCAAGCCGCATTTTCAGCCGCTTTTCACGCAGGCAGAGGGACAAGATCGATCTGACCAAGGAGGATGCCCCGGACTTCTTTCACAGGCCGTTCGGCTGTCTTGAGATCCCTGACAAGGGAGAGATGAGGGAGAGATGAGGGAGAGAGGAGGGAGAGAGGGAGAGGGAATCTGGAGGTATCGCCTGCGGGAAGGCTTGTCACAAATGGAGATCCGGGATCTGGAGCTGGCCTTCAGGCGATCCGATGTCCGAGTTCGCTGGATGTTCCCGGGACCAGGATGTACCAGAATGAGAGCAGCGAATTGGTGCGCTGCCGCGACGCACACAAGGCGCATGTCTATTCGAATAGATTCAATTCCTTGGCTTCAGTTTCTCTTTCGGATAAGCATTCGATGCATGCTCGGTTTAGCGGATTCATCCTTTCTTGCATATTTCATTGTGTGCATAGGTGCTGAATTGGTTCGGCTTCGAGGTGGATCACGAGGACCGAAAAGAAAGCGCTCGTGGCGGTGCGCCGCTGAGGGTTGCCATGCGTTGCCTGTGCTTGTGGCATGGCGAGTGAGCGAAGGACTTGGAGAGCTTGACGCAGAAAGTGGATGTGGATGGCTCCGGCTGGGGCCACAAGTGGCAACTGGCAAGCTGGAGACGAGAAACGAATAGAAACGAGCAAATGAGGTATGCTGAACTTCCAAGACATGAAGAAGTTGTTGCGCATGGAGCACGAGGATTGCCCGATGTCGGATCGTTCGGCTGTTCAGGGTGTCTCTATGCTGTTTCTGTAGGACGCACTGCTGAGATATCACGAGGCCTTCAGGAAGCAGGACGTGTTGGGCGGTGCACTGGTGCTCTGGTGCTCTGGTGCGTCCGATGTTGCCGTTGAACGAGGATCTGGGCTCCGGGGAGATCACGAGTCAGCAGGTCGAACGGACGTGCCAAGCTGCTTGCCATTGCGTCGTGTGAGATCGTGTGAGGCCTTGTCGCTCTTCAGTGAGCTTCACCTTCAACCACGGGGTGCATCCGCGAAAACACATTGCAACGCCGATTTGATCGACACGCCCATCAGACTGATTACATGCTCGTTTGCGCGCGAGGTGCCTCCAACAGCTTTGAGTTTGGCTTGGCCTCCGCATTTCGTCAAGGCTTGCCCCTTGGGCTGCATTGGGGAGCAGATATATGCAGAGACGTAGGCGGCGGTGGCTTCACCCTGGATAGCTTCGTCCGCACCTGCGTGAAGCGAAAGAAGATGCAGCTGCAGGAAATGAGGTGCGCGTGAGCCCATTTAATTTGTTGGCACGTGTCCTGAACATGTTCAGCTGCAGGTCGACGGCGTGCTTTGCAGGTGCCGAGCTGGCCAAAGTTCAGAACCTCTTCAGCAGGTGGCGCACGACGCGAATACGTCGCGACTCGGCGACTCGCCAAGCGTTGCGAAGGTGCGCCCCTCGAGGCCAAGTTGCTCTGCCGTCGGAGGCGCGATCTGCGATGCTGCTTATCGGGCGTATCGGGCGTATCGGGCGTGAGGTGGCAGCCATCGGCCGCGGGCTCTTCGTGATTGGCGTTGTGGAGCCGCAAGGGCCCCAGATCGGAGATCCCATCGCTTGCGTCGCTTGAAGCGGTGAGTCCGTGAGAGGATGCGGCAGAGCTTCTCCGAGTTGCTGCGCGACTTGGAGCGGCAGCCCATCACCCTGAAGGCGCGAGAGAGGAGAAAGAGGTGCTATGCGAAGGCTTAGCTTTTGAGGTCTTCCTGCGATACGTGCGCTTCTTCCTCCAGCTCTTTGTTCGCGTCTCGGCCTTGACACATGCTGATGTGCAAAAGCCATTGCGAGGCGAAGGATTACGCCTTGCGGGAGAGGTGGGCCGTTCGGGACACCGGCTGCAATGAACGGGAGGCTCTCCGCATCTCCCACTGTGTGAGCATTTGTTGGTGTGGCCAAGGTCACAGCTCTGCGCACGCTGTATCTGTCCCAGGTGGGCGAAGACCAAGCCTGCTCCCAAGCTGAGCTGAACTTCCAAAGCTCCCAAAGCTCCCAGAGCGAGGACGAGGTGCGAAGCCTTCTGCCGGTTCCGCTGATGAACATCACGGAGCTTCGGCGCGCCCTGTCGGCGGACAAGTGCCGGTCCCAATTCGAGCCGATTCGAGCCGATTCGAGCCAGATCTGTCGAGGAATCCAGCGGCCCTGATGTCGGCCATGCAGGCTGCCCCGCGCTCGGAGTCACGGAGCTGAAAGACCAGACCCACCATGCCCCACCCTTCAAGTCGGGAATGTTCTTTTCTTCAGAAAGGACCACCACTGAGGTGAAGACCGAAGTGGCGGTGTTCAGCACCAAAGCAAAAGCAGATGGGAGGGTGCGCCATACGCGGCGTCGTGTTTTCGCGTGTGTGAATGTGTGGCGCTCGCTCTCTCCGTCTCCTTGACATGGCAGGAATCCTCAAAGGATCGGCCCACTTTGCTGGCCCATGGCCAAGTGGAGCTCAGCATTCCGTGATACTCCGTGAGTCCAAACTTGGGGCTAACCGTTACTCCGTTGCGGGGCTTATGTGCCTCCCGGTAAGGTCAACTTCCCACAGTTCATGCGCATCGCCCACAAGATGGTGAGTGCCAGCGCAAGCGCAGGTTGAGGCAGAGTGCTTTGCCAATTGGCATCGGCACCATTCCACGTTATTTGATGCCACATTGTTCTGGTCAGCTAAGCTGTGACAGAGCAAGGCTCAACAGTTTGTGTGGAACATCCAAGCTTCGGCTGGCAGACACCTTCTCAAGTACAGCACGAATGTCGAATCGTGTCGAATGCCGATAGCATGTTTGGACACTAGCACTGCATGTTTGGGCTCCAGGTCCGCATGGGTACAGAAGGGCGAGCAATCGACGCATGGAACCACTTTCAATGTGGACGCCAAACGAAGGACGAAGAACACGATGACAGGCAATAGCTGCCCCGGACAGAATTGAGCCACAAAAACGGGGTTGCAATGAGAATGTGCAGAATGCCATGAAAGAGGCCAGAGATAGGAAGCGGCCAGCCTCAGAACGCGGAACGTACCCAAGGCCGAGGAGGATGTGAAGCCTGGGGATTCCGTGTCGGCGACGGGAGATGCCGCCTGCGGCCCAGAGCGCCAGGGAAAAACTGCAGATGTCTCTCGATTGCATTCTGTGTACATGTGCCGCACATGATGTCCAAACCCGAATGAATCGAATGAGTCGAATGAGTTTGGATAGGATGAGAGGAACGAGGAGGACGCCAAGGAGGGCTCCAGCGCCACCGGCAGTGCCACGGGCAGCGTGGCCAGTCCCTCAAAGCGCAAGTCGCGGCTCGCGGCTCGCGGCTCGCGGCTCGCGGCTCGCGGCTCGTCCCGGCTCGTCGCGGCTCGCTTCACACGACTTGAGGTGCATAAGCCAAAGCGGAGGGAGCCATGGACGGGTGAGGCACGGTGCGTGAGCGGCTCTCCCATTGCAGTCTCTCATGGACCAGGCCTGGTCCGTTGATGATGGCCTTGTTCTGAACATGCCCCTCTTCAAGGCAAGCCGGCAAACGCGCAGGTTACCAGGCACATGCCAATTGCCACACGGATTGTGATGTCTAGGGCTGTGGCATTGAATTCAAGCGCCTGTTGCCGGACGCTGAGGGACATGCGCAGTATGACTCGCGCAGAGCTGGTCTATGGTGTTCTATGGTCGTTCCAAGGTTGCGGGCCATCCGTGAGTGGGAGTACCACGACGCCGGCAAGGTGCGCGCGAGCCGCAATGCAAGCACGGCACGAGATTCAGAGCCCGAGCCAAAGCCGGACAGGAGACGTGGTACGACCCGGACTACGACGAGATTTGCACCCTGGAGAAGTTGCCCAAAGATCGGCTGCCGGGACCATGGAGCGAACTTGCGCGAGTTGAGCGCATGGCGGCATTCCGTGCGCGTATTGAGTCAGGCCTCCACTGCACAAGCCCTTCATCGGCATGAAGTTGGATCCCGGAGAGTGCCGAAATCCGTGTGCCGGTCACCGGCAAGGGCATCGCCAATAGGTACATTGCTCGTGGAGGTGACTATGATGACAAGCTCGCCTGGCACCAATCGAAACGTGACACAAATGACATCGACTGACAACGTGAGAACGCGGATTCGCCGTGACGCGCTGAGGTGGTCATCATCAGAGGCACAGTGGAGAAGCTCGTGGGAGATGCTCCGCAGGCCGCCCCTGTGGGAGTCGGCAGCGCACGCTCCGTATCCATCCGTATCCATCCGTATCGATCCGCATCGCAGGGCGGTCAATGCATTGTGCGGACGCTGAAGCGTGGTGACTGCGAGGCGTACTCTTCTCTCGTGACTCAGAATGCATCCGTGAATTCCACCCTTTTCGAGATGACCCCAACTCAAAGCAAGCTTGAGCTCGTGGATTTGATTCAAAGTTTCGCTGGGGGTAATGTCTTGTCAGCCGTCAGGCTGGAGTTTCCGCTTAACACAGGACGGCCAACTTTTCAGTTGGCATCGGAGCATTGTGGTCTCAGTGTTTGCTAGTCCTCCTTGTTTCTCCCCTTTGCTTCTCTTGTTCTTTCCTCCAACTGTCCGGCTTGTTTTTTGTACCATGGAAGCACCACGGCACGGCAACACGGGTGCGGTGCAGCGGTGCAGCGGTGCAGCGGTGCAGCGCAGGGCATCACGGAGTTCCTGGGCGTGGGCTCGGAGCAGCGCACCTGCGCGCTGCGCGCTGGCCCGGAGGGCGCCCGCGTGCGCTTCGTGCAGCGCCAGGCGCTCACGGAGCTGCCCGGAGCCCCAAGATCCATAAGATCCAAAGCTAACCCGCAAACGTAGCTGAAGTTTCACGGAAACGCAGCTCCCGATGTTTCAAAGTTCAGAGAGAGTTCCGAAGCGCTCAACGGAAACGCGAGAACATGAGTAGAAAACACGGTACCGAAATCCGACATCGGGGAAGAGAAAGAAGTCATAGATTGAGCGTGAAAAAGT
Organism: Effrenium voratum; assembly: GCA_963377175.1. Classification (NCBI taxonomy): domain Eukaryota; class Dinophyceae; order Suessiales; family Symbiodiniaceae; genus Effrenium; species Effrenium voratum. Next base: position 258,413 of record CAUJNA010000100.1, read on the forward strand.
GAGCATGGGACAGGTCTACGGTTACAAAGCCTAACGAAAGGAGGCAAGAGGGAGTTGAAGTCCAAGGAGCCAGAACGAAAGAGAGAGAGAGAGAGACAGAGAGAGCGAGAGCGAGGAAAAGAGGGAGAGCGAGCAAGAAAGAAATGAGGAAAGAAAGGAAAACGGAAGTCGGATGCCGATCGCAGAATGGCAGATAGGACAATTTGATATAAAAAAAGGAAAATGGACCAGAGTCATCACAAAGGTCAAAGGAAGCCACAACGCACATGCGATAATGTTGCCAGCTCGGCGCACACACGAAGTCCCCCAAGTTGCCTGGACTGTTCTACCTCCGTCATTTGGCGTTGCAACATGTCCCCATTGATGTGATTTTTTTGGGTTGCATCGCAGTGCTCTTTCACTACTTCGAAATGCTACCCATCAGTTTTCTTCTTTGTTGCCTTGACACGCCACGACAACCCGCAGCATTCGAGCATGTGCTGTTTTTGTTTTTTTTCGCCCGCGGTTTCCTGTTGTGCCAGCAGCAATGCCCCCTCTTAGTTACTTGGTTTGGACGAGCACAAGCACTTGGAGTGAGAGGTTTCTTTTCCATCAACGGTCTTTCCCACATATTTGAAGCATCCGCCAACATTGTCTTGAAGTGTGGAAAGTCATCGGTCAATTGGGCGCCTGAGGCTGCTGGAGAAAGTCATCGACGAGAATGCTGTGCAGCCTGAGGTGAGGGCAAGAATTCGGCGGTGCCTTTGGACACGTTGCGCATGCAGCTGAGGATCCGGACGACCCCCGAATCATGCGGCTGAAGTGGGCTCACGAGGAGCGACTGAGGGCCATGCGCTTGTGCCTGTTCCGCGCGCTGAGGTGGCGTACTTCAACGAGCTCTCCTTGGATCGCATCGACTCGCTGAATCACAAGGACCGCACGGGACTGCACGGGACTGCATTCCGGCTCCAAACGGGAGGGAGAGGGGAGGGGAGGAGAGGGGAGAGGGGAGAGCGCGACAGGAAGCGCGGAACCTCTTGACCTGGAACCCTGGGCCGGTGGATGGTCCGGACAAGCCCTTGGACTTCTTGCAGATCCCGGGCCAGGTCTGGATTTCGCCGTTTCACGCAATTTCACCTCGGAATCAATCGAGATCCGAGCTGCCAGTCCGTCTTCATGGTGGACAATGCTCTGGGAACATCCGTCTCTGGTCCCCTGCCAGAAGGTATCGAGGAAAGGCCTGGGTCATGAGCTCACAGTCTCGAACTGGCCTTCAGATATGGTTTGAGATATTACAACATATACATATATATAGACATATTATTATACAGAAAAATGTATTTGCTTAAGGCACCTTGAGAAAGCAAAGCCCACCAGATACTACTTCGACAAGCAGACCATCCTGCGGCCTGGGGTACCTGGAGATTGCGCCATCCTCATCCTCCGCGGCCAGGCACGCGCCTCGCCCGTCTCATGTCATCTAGCGGTCCGGCGCGGTCCGGAGGTGGAGGCGCTGGTCCCGGAGGGCTGCGCAGGCGCAACGTCTTCGACATTAGTCTCCTGCTTCTTGAAAGCTTCGAATGTTGGAATGCTCGAGCACGAATCTTGCGCGCGACGTCGCGCGATGCGCGTATTCGGAGGCAACTGCCTGCCACGGGCCTGGGAAGCAGACGAGGAGGATGCCATGAAGTCCTGGCTTGGGGATGGACGAGATGGCAGAGCCGGTGCGGTTGCCGTGTTTGGGAACATCAAATCCATAAACCTCAACCTCCAAAACGTGCCTGTCGTTTTCCTGTGCTCTTACTCATGAAGTTCCCAGTGCAAAGCAAGCGTGCAGTTGTTTGTTGCAGGGGACAACACCGTGATGCCTGTGGCAAAGCTGGCGCCCAAGGCGCCGCAGCAAGAGCTTGACGCGGACCGTGCCATGACCTCAGCAAAATCATCGGGTCGAGCCGTGGAAATTTGGCCTATGGCATCGCGTGTCGTCTCGTGTCTCGTGATGGTTCGTGCTTCCGGAGCGGATGGAGGAGAAAGTGCGGAAATACCTGGCGGAGCTTGGCGACAAAACAGCCGAGCAGGAGGCGCAACGCGCTTGCAATGCACAACGGGATGAGAAGTGGATGGACTCGAGGTCTTGAAAAGTGCCTAGCTGGCCTAGCTTGACATTTGAAGCTAAGCCGGGCAGGTGGCCATGGTGTCGCTGGTGCTGCCACAGAACATCAAGAGGGCGATGGCCGGGTTGATGCATTCGCTGCATGTCTTTCTCTCGACACATTCGTGAGGCGCATTTGAGGAAGGCGGCAGAGGCCAGCTGGATCCCTCCCCGGGAAACTGGCGCGTTCGGCGCATCGCCGCACATCGCCGCACATCGCTGCATCCCTGATCATTGATAAACCTGTTCAGGATGGCTTGCTGGACCTGAGCTCCATGTGCCGAACTGCGCAAGCGCCGAAATGTCGTCTTCTCTCCTTGTCTCAGGAAGACATCGGACTGGCGGTGGCTATGGGGTGACCGACAGGTGCTGGTGGTCTTTGATACCTTGGAGCGAGCACCTGGCTTACCTTCGAGGTACTTGTTTCCGTTTCCTTTGGGTTTGTCTTGCGTGTTCATTTCAGGGAAGCAAGCAAGCAGGCAAGGCACGTAGAAGGAAGGCAGACAAGCACTCAAGCGGGAAGGTGGGCAAACGGGCAGGCAACAATCCAAGCCCCCTTGCACTCTTGATTCACCAATTATACCCAAGCTACAGTAGCTGGTCAGGAGCATCGTGTTTTGTTCACGCACGGGAAGGTGCTCTGACGGTCCGTCAGGCAGGTGTGACTCTGTGCGCCGTGTGCAGCCCTCCTCCTGATGTTTCCGACACGGCAGAGACTACCACGCCGGACACAGGCTGAAAAACGGAAACGCATGTTGCAGCAAAGACTCGTGATATACCCGGCACTTCTGTCCGACTGTCGCTCATAGTTGATCACACGCCAGTATGCAATTTATGTTTTTTGTTGGCTCAGCCTTGAACGTCCCAGTGCTTTTTGTTCATGGCCTGCATGTCGTTGCAACTCACTCGTGTGGTAGACGCATTAAATGTTCATCCTCCTGAAATATATCGCCCGCACAAAACAACCTGGACCTTCCATTGTTACATAAATGTGCATCACGAAAAAAATAACTAAAAAACAAATAATAATAATAATAAAAACAAAACATGTACGTGCCACGTTTTTGTCGCCCAATGATCCCAAAAGTGCTCGTACCTGCAAACAACACCCGTTTCATTCCAGAGGGTTCTGCAAATTACATGTGTCGGATTTGCGTTTGTTTTGCAGATATGTGCGCCTGTTTTGCTGGTATTTGCGCCCGTTCACAAGAAGGGAGAAGCCGCCAAAATCGCAAAGCATGCTCGAACCGCAGTTTGCGCCCAATCCCCTGAAACAACGCGCCAGCCGTGAGCAAATGCATGCGATAAAACAGGCCCAAGGGGCACAAATTACGTAGCAAATGAAGATCCAGGAAAACGACAGTGGAAAGCGACACAAGTTTGAGACCGAAACGGGCTTGGGTGAAGGACAAATAGAGGTGCTGAGCAAGAAGCAAGATTGCAAAAGCGTCGCAAACGGCACTCACTCATCAAATGCAGCTTTGAACAATGATGAACTGACAAGGGAACAGACTGGAAAGAACCCCAAAAGATCGCAGGCAACTTCAGAGACCCACGCTGCCTTTGAGAGAGACCCAGAGACCGAGAGACCCATAGGATCGGCTTTCGGCTGAGGCCCGGCTCCTCAGCTCATACGGTTTGGAGGTGGCGGAGCAGGCGAGACGAGCGAGGCTGAGCATGGGAAAGCGTCTCGCGCAGGTGCGGCTCTTTCTGAACCCTCCGGAGGAGGAGCCGCCGCCGGAGCCACAGGCGGTGCTGGGCCCTGGCATGCAGGCCCGGATGAGCAAGTTTGCCTCGGGGTTATTCAGAGTTAGAGGTTCGCATGGGAAGAATCGTTGTCAACATTGCGCATGTTGCGCATGTTGCGCATGTTGCGCATGTTGCGCATGTTGCGCATGTTGCGCATGTGGATGTCCCTCGAAACATGTCGATCTTTCGATCCGCCAGCTGGGGCGCCTGGCGCTGCTGGGCGTGCCCATCGTGCTCTCGGGCGTGGTGAGGGCCAAGGGGCCGGTGCCGCCGGCAATTCAGAAAAGAGACCCCAAAGATAATATGAAACAACAAGTTAGCAATTGAATATCGCCTTGACAGTGCGTCATGGCATGTATGGCAGGTGCTGGTGGCCATCTTGCACAGATCGGTGTTGCTCCAAGCGCTGGGCAACTGCACGAGCCTCAGATGCTTCTGCGTTGAGTCGGATGAAATCTCGAGAGGCGCTGAAGTCGAGCTCTTCATGCCCCAAGGGCTGACGTGGGGCCCTGAGCATGGAACATATGGAACATATGGAACATACGGAACATACGGAACATGATGACATGGAACGCCAGACAAGTGCTGTCCAGCTCTCTCGAGTGTCATGCTTTCCCGAGGGAGCAAAACTCGATTCGGCCTCAGGATCCACGACCGCCTGGAGGTGCTCAAGGCTTTACCCTCCACCAAGAACGAGGCGCCGCATTTTCTAAGTCGCACGCTTTCAAAGGGCTTTGCTGCTCTTCACTCTGACGTTTCGATTAAGTTGACAGCGCAAGTGGAGAAGTCATGAGAAGTCGAGTCAAAGGTCAAGGACCGCCCCTCGCACCTGGGCCCTGCCTGAGCCTCAGCTCAGCTCGAAGGCGTTGCCATTGTGCCATGCCTAGATTACCGGGCCGCCCGCGCACAAGGAGCGCATCTCAGTGCCGAGCGTCCCGATTCCCAACATTCGCCAGGACCGGGGCGACCAAGCGGAGGCTGCTGCTGGTACCTTCGCGGTCCGCCCAGCGCCCGACGGGCCTTTAACACATTTGATGCACCCAGGCCTTCGCAGAGCCCAGTGGTCGCTACAGGCTCTCTGAAGCCGTAAGGTGCAACAAATTTCTTCTTCTTGCCTTCACAGGCAAGTTCCTGGTGCAGATGCCTTCGAGCACGTGCTGATGAGTGCGCTGAAGAGCTACTCAGTGATTTGGGACGGGGCACTCACACGCAGCGTCCATGCCACACTCCATGCCCACTTCACGCAGATGGCATCGCCCATTTCAAATGGCTTCTTCTTGAGGACTTGGTGCATGATGCACCTCCTCGCTTGCTGGATCAGCTGGTGAGGCTTTTCGGCACATGCCGACTCACAACTCACATATCTGCATGGCGTCTGCATGGCGTGCAGGGCTTGGGAGCCTCGATGGCTACTACCTGGTGAAACCATTGTAGCCGATGAGGCTTCTCCAGCTGCTTCCCTATTCCCCGAGTCCCGCATGAGCCGGGCTTGCATGGCGTTACATGTAGCTTGCAGATCCGCAGGAGCCGGAAGCAGACTTTGTTTTCGTCTTGGTGCACGGATCCTGTGTGGTCGAGTTCTCAGAGTCTCAGACACGTGTTCGCAGGGACGGTGCCGGCGCAGGTCCTGCTGGAAGATCGGGAGATCGAGAACGTGGGGCAAGGCGGGAAGCAAGGAAGCAAGGAAGCAAGGAAGCAAGGAAGCAAGGAAGCAAGGAAGCAAGGAAGCAAGGAAGCAAGGAAGCAAGGAAGCAAGGAAGCAAGGAAGCAAGGAAGCAAGGAAGCAAGGAAGCAAGGAAGCAAGGAAGGAGGAATGAGAAAACCAAGCAATCGAAAGCAAAGAACAAAGAACAAAGAAAGACAGAGTAGAGATGAGAGAGATGAAGAGAGGCAACAGCCTTGCCGCAAGCAAGAAGCAAGTCATGTCACGGGGGTCTGGCAGGATCTGTGCAGGGCGCTGCCCAGCTACTGGCGCTCAACGGCTGGACGCGCACTGCGGCAGCCCCAGTGCCCGCGTCTCGCGAGTCGACCGTTCGACGGTTCGACCGTTCGACCGCTCGACCGTTCGACCGCTCGACCGTTCGACCGGACCAGTTCGCGATTCCGGCCTCTCTTTTTTAGACTCTCAGACTCTCAGGTGCAGGTGGCGCCCACCTGCAACGGGGAAGCCATGATCCAGGCAGCTTGCCGTTCTTGCCGTTGCCTGCCTGTTTGAAAGAGTCCAAGGGGAAGCGGTGTTTGTTCTTTGCCAGCCCCGGCTCGGGGCTTCGCCCCGGCGGGTTGGTTGGCTGGTTGGTCGGTCGGTTTTGGAGTGGCTCGTTTTTTGCAGTAGCGTTTGGGCCTGAAGCCGCAACCTAGCGCAAATCAGCTCCAAACCAACCCAAACCGACTCAAAGTCAACCTTAAAGTCTCCCAGCAGCATCCTGGATATCAGCCCAACAAACCCAAGACGCCCAAGACCCGCCCTCATTAAGACCTCAGCAAGCCCAACACTCCCCGAGCAAATCTGAACTGCCACCAAATCAAAGCCAACAAACAGCCCCAGCGAGTGGGGTCGGTGATGCTGGGGATGCGGCCAACCACCCCGAACCCCCAGTCTGGCCAACAAGGCCCCCAGACAATACCGCCTGTTGCCCCCAACCTGAGAGTGAAGCAAGGGAATTCGGCCAACCCCTTTGGAGCCACATGCGGGGAGGCCTTGTGCTGAGCCGGAGCAAGCAAAAAGCCGGGGCTAGTTTGAAAGGAACACCTTGTGTCCAAGGCTTCGAGTGATTTTTGGGTGCAGGTGATGACTCGACAGAAGCTGCTGGACATGCTGGATGGTGCGCCGACACTGACTTTTCGAACCGGCTGAGTCCGACTGAGTTGCCAGGTCACCCGCTGCCAAAGGCCCGTCTGCGAGCACTGGAGCAGTCACTCCAAGAGGGCAAGGAGGCGTGCACTGCGTTGGTACGGATCGGTACGGATCACAGCAATGGAGGCAGACTGGCGGATCCTGAAGAACATTCCGGCATTCGGATCTTGCGCATACCAGCCTTTCCTCACTCGGTTGCACAAGGCGAGCATGCGACTTCCTCGGAATTCGGTTTGACTGAACTTCAGGATGCGGACATTCGCCTCTTTTGCGCCGGCGACATGGTGGCTTTTGCTGGCGCAAAACCCCCAGACGCGGTCGCAGTCGGGACACATTCCGACCGCGAGTCGGACTAGGGAGACGTTGCACTCCGAGGATGACTCCGCGGCTATGATGGTGGTCCTGGCCGGCAAAGTGCGGCCCAATCCTGAGACATCAATGGGTGATGATCGGTGCGTGCTTTCAAGGTGAAAGGTACAGATAGGTATAGTACATTAATGATCAAATATATCCATATAATTGTATTATGTGATAGCTTTGATTGTCTGTTTCTTCCCGAGGTGTGAGCAGCCGCAGACACTGTTCTTCGTGGAGCTGCACCGCCCGACTCTCCATCCGATCCGATGCGGATTTGGGATCTGGTCGTTCGGATTCGCGATTTTCTCTCGTTTCTCAGGTGGGGAGTGGTGCTACCAGGACAACATCTTGGGCAACACGCCCACCTTCGGCCACGATGCTGTCGCGGCACCGGCCTTGCAGTCGCGCGGACGGGAGTCCGCGAAGACCCACATCTGAAAATTTCTGAAGCAGGTGACAAATGTGTTGGTCCTGGTGCTGTACCGCCACGCCATGCAGAATGCAATGGTGGCCTATCCGGACACGCGGAAGGCGGGTCCATAGTGCCATTTGTGGCAAAAGCATGCAGCATGCCGCATGCCGAACATGAGGTGGTCATTGCCAACGAGACCTGGAGGAAGCAAACCAACTGCCCAGATCCGTCAGGCGAGGCTCACGAGCATGTCAGTCACAGTCACCTCCACCGTGTCAGCCTTGAGCGTCTTTGCCAAGCTTCCCGTCCTCGGCCTCAGAGCCTCAGAGCCTCAGAGCGTCAGAGCGGCAAGCGAAGCGCAGATCTCCCGGTATCTCAGATTCGGTAGGCTCCCCTCCTCTCGGATGTGGTGGAGGAAGCAAGGCCCGTGTACTACCGACCGTGCCCAGGACTCAGTGCAAACTCAGCACACTTTGGTTTGGCCATGTCTGGCCGCGAGGCTCGCTCTTGTACTCGCCGGGCGAGATCATCGATGACAACTCCATGCTATTTGTGCTGAGGGGTGAGGCGCGCACTCTTTGAACATTCGAATACCTTGGAAGCCTTGGCTTCATTGATCTTTGGCTGCTTGGGCTTGTTTTCTTTTCCCACTGAGCTGGAAAGCCATCGGAGCCGTGCCAGTTGTCCCTGACCATCATGGGCATCGAAGTGCGGCGCATCGGCGCAGGCGGGAGGTCCACCGGATCCACAAGAGTTTTGAGCTCCATGTGTGTTGTAGCCGCGCGGCGTGAGTCGGAGAGGTGGCCACGTGGGCTTGCATCACTTCATGGAGCTCCAGTGCCCAGCCCCAAATGCCAGACGCCCAGCGCACAATCCGTGTGGGCATCGGTGAACGGAGAGTCATGAGGTGACAATTCGATCCACCCAAGCCTGCGACTGCCTGCTGCTACAGCCTGGCTCCGAGTCTCCGAGTCTCTGAAATCTCCTGAAGGCAGACTGAGCCGCGCGATGGCTAGGCAGTCCACCATCCAAAAAGCCCTGGATGACGAACTCATGGAGGACGACATGTTGCCGTGGCCTGGCAACAGTCTTGTGTCTTATTGTGTCTTCTTGTGTCTTGTGTCTCTTGATCGCTTCGGTGACTTCCGGTGAGGTACACGGCCTCTGTGCGGGTGCTCGAGGGTGGAGAGATTCTCGATGCCTTCGGCTTCCCTGTGGGCGACGGAAGCCGAAACCTCAGAGAGAGCGAGAGAGAGAGCTCGGCTGACGTTAGGCGAGGTGCCAGGTGACAAATCAACAGGACATTGGACTTTTTGGACTTTTTTGAATGTTTGCAAAAAAGTTTTCAATGTTTGCAATGTTTGGCATGGCAGCCATGTGTTGCAGGTGCCAAGAACGTGCCGGACTGCGTCGAGCAAAGCGAGGACGGACTTTTGCCGTTTGCGCGTTTCTCCGTTTCTCATTCCATGCCTACGGATCACAGGTCTTCCGTGCTTGCTCCAAGAGCTTCGTCGCGCAGATCGCGGAGATCGTGGAGGCGGGAGAAAGGAGAAAGACCAGAACACGAAAGTACGGCCTGTCGAAGACTATCTGAAAGAAACTCTAGGATCTTGCCTTCTGGCCGGGCGAGAAGATCTACCAGCAGTATGAAGAGGCCTTTGGAGAGATTCAGAGACATGAGACTCCATGAGACTCCATGAGACTCCATGAGACTCCATGAGACTCCATGCTCCCGAGTCCACTCCATCAGGGCCACTTCATGTACTTCGTTCGAGCCGGCCGCATCCGGCTCGAGGCGCGAGGGTTGGGCTTGAGAGATCGGACGGATCCGTGCTGGAGGTGCTGGGGCGCCGGGAGCCTGAGATCGTGGAGGCCGGCACCACGTTGGGCGACATGGCCGTGCTGGACCAGGCGCGCCGATTCGAGCTGCGACATCGGAGCCCGGAAGTCTCCAGGTGCCGCACTACGTGGAGTCGGCATATGCGGAGACCCACGTTTGGGTGCGAGTCTTGCACAAGAAGCGCCAGCCCTAGATGCGACGTTACATGGAAAGTTGCTTGTCGGTGGATTTCCAACAGCCTAGATCATTGCCCAGGTTGCTTCGGCGATCTCTCTCCTCATTCCCGGAGGAGGAGAGGTCCATGCTGGGCCAGGCAACGGGCAGAGAAAAGCTATGTGCGTTGCCTTGCCAGTTTGCCAGATTGCCAGATTGCCAGATTGCCAGATTGCCAGATTGCCAGATGGCCAGATGGCCAGATGGCCAGATGGCCAGATGCCAGGTGCATGCGGCCAACCCAGGCATCTTCGGATAAGTCTCACCTGCATGCCGAGTCTCACCGGGGCAAAGCCCGCTGTTTCACTCCCAGAGCCGTCGCAAACATCCGCAAGCGACCGCAATCACCATGTCAGACGACTGCAATTGAGTTGTGACGACCCGCATTCCCCGGTTGTAAGTGCAGAAAAGTACTTGCCTTGTGGGCGAATATGCGCTGAGCTGGCCAGATCCTTCTCAGTGCAGCCGTCTTGAAATTCACAAAGTAGCCACAACACAGTTGTGATATGTCTTGCAGCAGCAAGCTTCCACAGTCCACAGTCCGGAGCAGGAAGACAAGCATGTACCTTACATCAGTTGGTGACACGTACTGTTTGCGCCATTCACGCGTCTCGCCCCATGGCTGCTGGAAAGAGAAATGGAGAGCAGAAGGACAAGCCCAACACCAAGGAGAGGGTTCCTCGCAGGTCAGGCGGCTCAATTTCTTGCTTCGCTAGGTGAAGAAGCAAAAGACGCTTCTTACGGTGGATGATGCCAAGGCAACGAGTCTTGGAACGCCTTTTCTCGGAAACAGGTCGAGTGACTGTCCGGAGGCAATAGGAGATGCTAAAAATTATTTGGTACTATTGTTGCAGGCCTTTTTCGAGGAGAACTCGATCAAGGTTCACATCCCGGAGGGCAAGGACATCGACATCACACCACTCGCTGGGTTCCAGTTTGATGGCTTCGCGAAGCGGTTGGTGAAGTGACCCACGCTCCCTGAATCCACACTTGGCATGTCTAGTGACCAGGTATTGTCAGAGTAAGTTTGCCAAGCCCACACCCATTCAGGCCCTCACGGCACACCATTGGCTTGCCAGCCGTCAGCTTGCCAGGCATGCACTTGGCCATTGATCATGCAGACACTCGGCCCAAGTTACTCAAGATCACTTCAGCGCGCTTTTCCTCGGAACCCGTCAGCTCCAAGGAAGAGCGATGTCTGCGGCATCGCGAAGCGCCACGCTTGGGCATCGATACCGATCTGGCCCGTGTGAGACGTGCAAAATTGATTTAAGGACAGGCAGCGGGAAGACCTTGGCCTTCGCCCTGCCATACCTCTCCATGTCAAGGAGATCCGAACGCATGTTCCGTCCTCTCCGATTCGTTCCATTTGCTTCCATCTCTTTCCATCTCTTTCCCTCGGCTTCCGCGAGGCTGGGGCAGCTGGAGGTCTTCGAGCAGCCCTGCGCCTCGCCACGCTTCGTGGCTATGGCCCCCACCAGGCACGAAAGTCGCGCCGCAAGCACTCGATTCAATTGTTGTCGGTTTGAGCTCGGCATGGGCATGGGCTTTTCGGCTTTTCGAGCTTTCGGGCAGGGAGCTGGCGATGCAGATCGCCGAGGCTGCGCGCACGTTGAAATGTTCTCTGCATGCCCGCTCCTAGGTTTGCTCGGATCTAGTAAAGGCCTTGACAGCCGGAGATGACGAGCTCAACTCAGAGATTTGTTTCCGGATCTTCCGGCTTTCCGGCGGCCTAGGGCCTGTACCCCGTGCAGTGCATCTACGGGGGCGTCCCTAAGCACGACCAGCGCCAAGCACTCACCGGCACCGGCGTGGACATGGCGATTTGCACCCCGGGCCGGCTGCAGGATCGAGTCGAATGCAAACGCGAATGCTAGCGTGCTCTAGTGCTATTCCTCGAATGCTATTGCACATTGCACGCTACTTGCACGCTTCTGTACTTCTGTTCTGTCTTCCCGAGTTCGATGGCAGGACCTGGTGGACGAAGAGTCCTTAGACCTGAGCTCTGTGTCAGCGCCTCCGGGGCCGAGCGTCAAAGAACTCAGATCCGCGAGCCAAGGCAATATCTGGTGCTGGACGAGGCGGGTCCGAAGTTTCCAATTGGCATTTGGGACTCGACTTATACTTTGCAGCCATTAGCTCTCAAAGCACGGAACAGAGTCCCGGGCAGACGTCGCGAAGCAATTCATAGCTCAAAGTCAGAGGTGTTGGGGCCAAAGGCAGCGTTTCACCCAAGCCCACAAAGCCCGCAAAGCCCGCAAAGCCCATGGTGCCTCGGCAGCATGGCGCAAGGACGAATAGAGCACCGAATCTTTCAGACTCAGCTGCGGTCTAAACATGTTGCTGAGGCAGTTGCAGGCGAAGCGACACGCGAGCCTTGGGATGAAGAAGGCAGATGAGAGCCATTGCCAACTTGCAATTGCCACATGCTGCCAAACCACCAGGTGACTCCGATGTGAGCTTTGACGAGACTTAGATGCATTTGACAATCTATCATGTGTTTGTTCCACAAGGCTTGGCTGTCACACTTGATGCAAGGACATTCTGGGCAAGATTTCTCAATCGAAACAGACCCCGACACTGCTGACAGCTTCGGCTCGCATCACAGAGTCTGCGAAGACCCTCGGGGAGTTTCACCAGCCGGACTGCATTGTGAGCACATTTGACATGGAATTTGATACTTGGTGGGCTGGGCAGGCTTGTCCCCCTTCCACTGACTCTTTCCAGTGTTGAGTTTCGGACGCAGGAGTGGAAGAGGATCTCCACAGTGGGCCGGGAGCTGAACCCGGCGATCCCCTCTTGGGGCTTCCCAGAGAGGAAGCCCAAGGAGAGGACCCGCTCCAAGAGTTGGGCTGTGGACTGGGCCCACAGCGACAGCTGCTTCGGGACCTTTGGCTTTCTGCCGCACTGCGACCTGAACCCCTGGGATCAGGACCGCGCGGCAGCGCCGGAGCGCGCCTGGGTGGCGCACGGCGCCGTCAGCCGCCTCTACGACGCCAGGCGCAAGGACGCGGCCGCGTGGAAGCCGACCAACTGGCAGCATCGCGGCCCCAGCTTCCCTGCCGTGCCCCGCTACATCGAGACACGTCTCAGGTGCGCCCGAAGTGAAGCCCGTGCTGTGCCGCGCGCCCGGGCCGCGCGGGCCCGGGTGTGCTCGGAGCCCGACCTGCGAGCCATCAGCACAGCGGCCATCAGCACAGGGGCCACGCTCGGCTCCCCGCGGAGCGTGGCATCTTTGGCGTCTCTGGGATCGCTCAAGTCACCTGCGCCAAAGGCACCACCAGCGCCAGCGGCAAATGCACCGGCGAAAGCGCCCGCGGCGAAAGCGCCCGCGGCGAAAGCGCCCGCGGCGAAAGCGCCCGCCGTGTCCAAGGTCCCACAAAGGCAAGCACCGCACCCGCCCGATCGCAAGCCAGAGCCAAGCTGGAACATTGTCGGAGAGATCCTGCCTGCTTAGAGTCTATAGTTTCGTCTTGCGTTGCTGCACCAGCCAGCCACACGGCATTGCCAGCGGCACAGTCAGATGCTTTTGCATGGCTTCTTTGGAGGGATGAAGATCATCTCCGTGTGTAGATAGGCTCCTTTCACGGTCATATCCAGGCAAGCTCTCACCCAGCGAACGTGCGTGTCACGGTCACTCAAACTCAGCGCGTTCCAAGATCTTCCAAGTGCCTTAGTGAGACATCCGGCCAGGCTGACAGGATGTTGGACATGGGTTTCATCGACGTCGTGAAAGCTCTGATCGGCAAAATGCCCAAGGCGCCGCTTCGTCCGGCCTTCGGATGCCTTCGGATGCCTTCGGATGCCTTCGGATGCCTTCGGATGCCTTCGGATGCCTTCGGATGCCTTCGGACTTCGGCTCATTTCGGCTCCGTTCCAGGCTGGGAAGTCCCGGCCTCAAAGTGCGAGAGCCGAGTGCCGAGAGCCAAGAGCTGACCTTCTCGTAGGAGGCAGACCTGCATGTTCAGCTCGCCCCTGAGACGTGAGATGAAGATGGGGACTGGATTGGAGACCTTCGGAGTTGTGGACTTGACATGACTTTCCAGGTGCCACTTGGCCTGCCCGCACCTGAATCATACCCGGATTGGAATGTGAGGGCACACCAGCGCGTGAGCGGGCGCGCAAATGAGAAGGGCTGCTGAACCCGTGAGGCGACCGTGCATGCTTTGGCCACGAAGTTCCTCAGTGAGCCCGTGCATGCCACCTGCTTGTATTGCATGATATCAATCGATGCGTGCTGAATTTGCGTAGCTCGGTATTGCTTGGTGTTGCCTATTGGTTCCTTGCCGAACTCCACACTCAGGTTGGCATTGGCTCCGTTGATGAGGGCATGGTGGCCAACACTGCCATCAGACAACTGGTCGAGGCGGGCCTAGGGAGTGGAGGGTAGACCGGGTTCAGAGTGCTTCAGGTTATCAAGAGCGAGAAGGACACTGGCAGCCTGTACACTGTCCTACGTTACGACGTTCCAGAACTTGCATAATGTCATAACTTGCACTTAAGTCTCTCGGACATGCGAACTTCGAACTCCAAGGGACTCTCTTGAAGCGTTGAGAAACAGCCTGTGCAGGACAAGCCGACTCGCTTGCTTCAGCATCTCAAGAAGCACTACAGCCCGGATAAGAAGGCCAAACGCACTTTGGCCATAACCATGCACTGTGCAGCCTTCAAGAGGTGATTATTTTCGGACTTTACAAGAAGGACTCGTGAACGTGTGGGCAATAGCAAAGTGGGGAGCTAAAGGCTTTTCTGCATGGAAGGAGACTGCGTGGCTGGAGAAATTCCTGCGTGGGCCTGACATGAGTCGGGGACAATATTGGTTCGATGTTTGACAAGGTGGGAAAAGGGCTACGAGAAGGTGATTGCCTTGCAGGGAGCCGGAGCCCCGAAGCCTTGAGCGACGGCATGCAGGGAACTCGTCTGTAGGACATGTCGCAAGACAAGAGGACACAGGCCATGGTCTATGTGGGCCTATGGGCCTATGAGCCTATGGGTCTGTGATATCCGGTATCAGTATCCCGTGTTTCAACAGGCCATCACCGACTTCAAGGCAACCGAGAAGTCCTTTGGCAAGTCGAGTTGTCGAGTTGGGTCAATTCGGGCTGCCAAACTGAGGACGCCTCTCATTGCCACAGACGTGGCCAGCAGAGGTTTGGATGTTCAGGCTGGCGCTAGAGCAACAAACCGCTGAAAAGAGACGGGAAAGGAATGGAAAGGATGTGGAGTTGGTGATCAACTACACCTTCCCCTTGACCATCGAGGCCGAGTCGCATTCGTGAGAAAAGGGATGAGAAAAGGCATAAAAAGGCCATAAAGAAAGGCCTGTGCGAAGCCCAGGATTACGTGCATCGAATAGGCCGGACAGGCCGAGCCGGCAAGAAAGGCTGGGGCCGGGGAAGTCTTGAGCACGGGCACATGGGCACATGGGCACTGAGGTCTTGCCATTTGCTTCTTCTGTCCAGACTCCAAAGGTGCCCAGGATGAGAAGGCGAGAGCGTGAAGCGAGACGATTCCGTTCCCGGAATCGAAATGAACTCAGAATTGAGACATGTTCAAAACGTTCAGAAGAGTCATTTGGTCGATTTGGTTGTTTGACTTGTCGTTTGCCAGGCGCACGCGGGGGACCTGTGCAAAGTCCTCCGCGACGCCGGGCAGGAGGTGCCGCAGGAGCTGCAGAGCATTGCGCAGACCTCCGGCGGCAACAAGGCCACCAAGAAGAAGGCGACCGAGGGAACGAGTCGAAAAGTCGAGAAAGTCGAGAAAGTCGAGAAAGTCGAGAAAGTCGCAAAGAGCAACATATGGTAAAGAAGAATTAAAAAGATACGTCTCAGGTCCTTAGCGGATTGGGCGCGGGTTTCAGCAAGCTGGTTTTCGCCGATAGCGAAGCTGGAAACTAAGCGAACGAGTCTTAGCCTGGTGAAAGGGCGGCTCTGCCTGGAAGTGCGTCTCGTCAAATGGCATTGGTTTGTCTCGTCTAAGGTGAAGGAGGGAGTCTTGTCAACCTTCAGACAAAACTCCCAGCTCGGAATTTAGTACCTGGAGCTCTCAAAGCAGATCCTCACGAGAATGCCGCCACTCCCGACACAGCCGGAGTTGGAGTGTATTCGCCACGTGATACCGTGATACCTATCGACACGTGCGACTGCGTCACCTGAAGAGCTCCTCTCGCAGCGCCTGCAGGATGCCAAACTCATTTCTGGAAGCCACTGCTACGACAGCTGAAAACTAGCGAGCGTTCACCAAGTCTTGCTCGACCAGCATGGCGCCAAAGCCGCAGCACAGAGCAGCGTGCAAAGATTGGAGTTCTGGGCCACTGAAAGCGAAAGAAGCACATTGGAGTTTCTTGTCGCTGCTCGTTCCAGAAAGAATCAAGCTGACAAAACATCAGGGAAGGAAACGGGGAACAAACAGAAAACAGAGCCGTTCTTATGGCTGCTTAGGTTATCAGTCAGGAGCAAAGGGGTTTACTTCTGGCGTTTGTGACATGTTTGTTCTTGTGGTTGCGATTTGGCCCAAGGAGCTTTTCGCGACAAAAGCTTCCAGATGCTTTTCCCTTTTCCGTTTGGGTTGCATGCGGTCGTCGCCTGTTGTCCCATGTCTTTCTATTTTTCCTTCTGAACTCCCTTTGTGCATTGGGGACCTTCTAGCCACTTGCGATTGATGCATGCAGAGAGAAACATTGGACCAGTGCGTATACAGCCAGCCTTGCACAGAGCTACGTCCATCCGCAGCAACTGCAAATGTCAGCACTGCAGTACAAGCACGCCGGTACACTCTCCCAACATCAGTCTTTCACTATGTTCCCCTCACCGGGAATGACAATTCAACCTTCAAGCCTCAGCTTGCTCGTCTTTGGGGGACCTTAGGCCAATCAGAATGGAGAGGCCCTGCGTCGTCCTGGTGACATTGCTTCTCGTAAACTAAGCCTGTTCAAAAGTGAGTCTTGTGAAAGTGCTTCTTTTCAAATAAGCCTGATGAGAGTCAGTCCGCAGCCAAAGTCGCCAAGTGCTGGGCCAAATGCTCTCCCGCAAAAACGCGCAAGCGTTGCCTTCTTTGCTGAGCTCACCTGGCTTGGCAATTGCGCGCCGGCCTCACCAATCGTCAATTCCAAGAACATGCCGCGCGGTCGACAGCAGAACAATCGTCCAGCAGGGCTGTACTTCGTCCGGATCTGACTCTGCGTCACAGAGCGCGCCGGCTTGCTTTCCGTGTCTGCAATGTTGAACACAAGCCCGCAGGGGCCGTACGCCAAATTCATCGCGCGGCCAATGTTGAACAATGGCGCTGCCATCCGTGCCGCAGCGCCGCTTACGCCTTATTGTCAGGATCCATGCGCCTGCCTGTGGCTCACAATAATACATTCGCGCACGTTTTCCTCTCGCCCTCTCGCACCACGCGTCTCTCTCAGGACCTTCGTCCTTTAAGACACATCCACTGCGCTCACAAACAACAAGGAAGGAAACATGCTGCGAACTGGATTTCTGTGAAACGAAATGGCGTGTGTGCGTACGTATGTTTTCCCGTTGAATTAAGATAGTGAAGCAGTGAAGCAGGCTTATCCAAACAGCTGGTAGGCCAGTAGTCTCAGAAAATGCGCATATCAAATGATCCAAATGTCCGCCTGAATCACAAGTTCACAAGCAGCTTCCCCACATTGCGCAACGCTTCTGAAGTGAGCCTTTTGTCAATCCACCCATGCGAGGTGTCAGTTTGTTTTCTGAGATGCCAAGAGAGTCCGCTGTAGGCATCACGTGTAGTTGGCAAGAAGCACGCCCGCCAAGCTTAGTTAGCAAGAAACAACTTCCCTGGTTTACTTGACAAATGGCAATTCTTGGCTGACAAAATGCAGTTTCAACAGGCCTAGTTGACAAGACTCGCTTGCACCAGGCTTAGCGGTTGTTAAGAAGCACTTCCACCAGGCTTACTTTTCACCAGGCTTAGTTGACAAGATGCTTTACGTCAATGGCGATTGTCATGTTCCGTGTCATCGCAACTGTCGTCGTAGCACCCACTGCATTGGGGCTAAATTGAACCCTCAAACCATGCTTGGGAGGAACCTTGTTTGTTTGACCCTGAGAACTCCTTTCTTTTCAACCCCTCGCCTGGTTTTTGTTCACCCTCCGTCTTGTGTTGTTCACTACCGACCTTGTGTGTTTTCACCCACGGCTTGCCTTTTTCACCCCCCCAACATTGTTTTCTCACCCTCAGCCTGGATTAAACCAACCCTACACCAGCCCTAAGCCGACCAAACACCCACCCTAAAAAACCTTGCACCCACGAACTCATCACCCGCATCGTCATAACTATTATCGTAACATCCCCGGCATCCCCAGCTGATAACGATGATGCCATTAAGAGCCCAGGAGAGTCCACGATTTGAACATGCAAATGTCTGTGTCCCAGCAGGGGCTGCGGAGATACTGGCTTCTTGATGCTGGATCGTCCACGTCGTCGTGACTATCATCCTAAAATCCCCAGCATCCCCTGCTGATGATGGAGATGGCATCCCCAACACTGCAAGCGATGCAGGACATGACTTCCAACATCTACACATAAGAGTCCGGGAGTGTCTAGGCTTCAAATAAATATTTGTATGCTGCAGGGTTACAGACTTCTTGCAAGCCATCTGCATCTTGCAGAATTCTAAGGTCTATGATGAGGATGAGGCATTCCCTGCATTGCAAGTGACGATGATGGTGGTGACCACGATAATTATGATGATGATGATGATGAT
The DNA here is from genome assembly GCA_963377175.1 of Effrenium voratum. Lineage (NCBI taxonomy): Eukaryota > Dinophyceae > Suessiales > Symbiodiniaceae > Effrenium > Effrenium voratum. The sequence continues at coordinate 276,703 of CAUJNA010000100.1, forward strand.
GATGATGATAGTGAGTTACTGATGATGACGATGATGACGATGATCACCACAATGATGATGAAGCAGATATGATCACCAGCCTTCCCGTGCGCCTCGCTCTCGGCAAGGGGTCGGCGGAGATGACAATACGCCATTCACGCGTACTTGACAAGACTCACTTTCCCTAGGCTTAGCTGACAACAAACAACTTCACCAGACTTAGTTGACAAGAAACGCATCCACCAGGTTTAGTTCACAAGACGCACCTTTAAGGCATAGTTGTTGAGCAGCACTTTCACCAGGTTGAATTGAGAAGATGCACTTTAACCTGGCTTAGATGACGAAACCATTTCATCAGGTTTGACAAGAGTCATGTTCACCAGGGTCTTAGTTGACACGCGCTTTAACCTGCTTAGATAAGAAGCAACTTCGCGGAACCACTTCCTTTCACTAAGCCTAGACAAGAAACACGTTCGCCATAGTTCCCAGCTCCGGCGCAAACCAGCTCCTTCCTGAAACCCCCGGGACCTTCACAGATCTCAACAGATTGGAAGGTTTTCCTCAATGGGAAACCGGTTTGCATCGTTGAGAGGCTCACCCGCTCTTCGGTGCGCACTTCAAGCACGGGCCCCATGGAACGCGCCATGAGCGGATCAGTTCGTCTCGCAGGAGCGCCGAGCAAGTGGCCGCCCTGGAGGCAAAGAAGGCCTTGGGATCGGAAGGGATCGGAATTCGAATGCGTTCCCCTCGAATTCCAATTTTGCTGAAGGTGCACACCACCTTTGACTCAGACGACGAGTGAGGCTGAAATCGGAACGTCTTGTTAGCCTTGAAGTTCTTTGAGATTGGCGTCAAGACGGCACGGCTGTGTCACCCCGTCACCCCCGACAGCAGCAACGCGGCAACGCACGGAGTCGCGGAGCGCAAGCCTGTCGAGAGAAGGCGCGATCCCAGGCTGTGAGGCGAGGCGAGGCGAGGCAGATTCGCGATCTAGATTGCCTCAAGGCCTTCGCGCTCTAGATTGATAGATTGAATCAATGCACAGTCCATGAACGACGTGACAGTTCCGACATTCACCAAGTGCAGCAACTCATTTCCGCTAACTCTGCAAACTCTGCAAACTTGGCATTCGCAATGGGAACTCCAGGGAATCGAGGACTTGCTCTTGTGTTTGATGTGCTCGCCGTGAGCATGGCATCGTCACGTCGTCATTTGTCGCATCCGAGCGGCCGCACTTCGCATGATTGGCTTGGCTCTCGCAATTCGTAGGATTTCCAACCAGACGACCGGATGGAGCCTCAAGTCGTTTCGTGCCACCTCGGGTTTGGGTGTTGCAAAGGTGAGGGCATGCCTGGCATGTCTTCTGGTCGCTGCCCATACCTTTGTCCCGGTCACAAGCTCGGCTTTGCCAAAGATCGAAAGAGAGTCAGACGGTCAGACATGTCTAAGGCCGTTCGCCAGGCACGCGCTCCGGCTCCGCACTTAGACTTCATCACCATCACCAGACCCATTCCCGAGCTCAGGTGGCGCGAAGGGCCAAGGAGCCACAACCCATGTCACACCGAAAAAGCGCATGTAACGCATTGGGTGCAAGGTCCGAAGAGCCCTACGACTGGCAGCGGGTTGGAGGCACAAGGGGCATGAGGAGTGCGACAGCCTTCCGGTGACACTGAAAGAACTTGTGCAGGGAAGACTGAGACCCAGCAGGCAATGCGCCTGCATTCTTCGCATTGGACAATGCAATGTGACCCGGGTCTAGGCCTTGCCAGACCTGTCAGATCTGCCTGACCTGCCCGACTTCTCGGAGGAGGCGCGGATGTGTTCACAGAGCTGCATCCGCGGCATGGCCTTCAGGACGGCGAGGAGGCCGCCGTGAAAGCCCAGGTAAAGGCACGGCTCCGCAACCACGCAGACAATGTGGGACATGATGGTACATGTTGCGTGTTACGTCGTGTTACGTCGTGTTACGTCGTCTTGCGTCGTGTTTCGTCGTGTGTGAATGCTAAGTTGCTTCAATGCCAGGTCCGGGAGGTGAGTCTTCCCGATGTGCCTGGCATCGCCGGGCGCCAGAGATGTGAAGATGCCGTGAGCTTTGCATGGCTCAGGACGAGGATTTGCTGCCCCCCGGGTCCGAACCTGGCTTTCACCCATGCCTACGGGCTACTTGAGCCGCCAGGCCAAATCCCTGGTCGGACGGCGGCTTGGGCCGAGCACTCAGAGAGGTGATTGCTTGAGTCCGAGACGCTCAATCGACACAAGTATGAATACATTAATTTGATTGAGTATGACGTGAGCTCGCATTGAAAGTGTGTTTTACTTTGCCATCCCAGCGCGAGCTCGTCCCTAATCTCCGTTTTCACTGCTTCACTGCGCAATGCTCTACAGCCAAGCCGGGGTGATCTCTAAGTTGTCAGTTCACGAGAAAATGAGAGAGTTGAGAGTGCTGTGTGAGCCCTTTCTTTCCACATCTCCCTTATTTCGTTTTGAATTCGAGGCTTCTTGGAGTGGACGGGCATCTGGGCGGCGCTTCTGACGGTGGTCCTGGCCATCGGCGCCGGGGGATCCTTCTTCATCGCCCGGCTGCAGCTGGAGCCCGCCACCGCCGCGCAGCTGCCCCGCGGCTAGAGAAACACGACTCTACGACTACACGAAAGATGAAACACCACTTTGAAAATAATCTTCGAGCCCATCTTTCACACTGTATATCTTTGTATGTCGCGCCTGTCGCGTGTATACGACGATGCGAGGTTAGATGTGCTGAAGCCCCTGCTGAACGTTTATCAGGTCTTGTTTCTGGCAAGAGCCCGGCACCTGCAGTGGGCACTCAGCACTCCGCACCGCATTGCGCCGAGGTGCTCTTGGCCCAGTTTCCCAAGGCAGGGGAGAAGAAGACAGTACACGATCTGAATGGATTCGCCAGCTCAACACGACGGACATGCCCTATGCGATTGTTCACTACCCCACGGAGTTCATCCTCGGCCCCACGTGCTCCCTAGACAACATATGTTCTGCCCCCGATTGGAGCCGAGGCGGTTGGTCCTAAAGCCTGAAGCCGGGGTAGATGCTGGGACCCAAGCACCCTGCATTGGACAGTTTCATTCGCAAAGTGCGCAAAGTGCATTGTGTCTGAGGTGGCGCCATTCGTTTGGCTGCTCTTTACATCTTTGATAGCCGAGCTGCTGACGGGGTCGTTCGGCATCCTGCAGATGGTCAAGCCGCCCCCTTTGGGTTTGATTGGGTCGATTGAGCAGTTTCACTTGTTTCACTCCTGTGGCATTCGGGCTTTTGTCCAAGGGACTCTGCGCGGTCCAAGATTGGAGAGCCCATGCTAACCATCCGGTGAGCGCGGTCAGGGGAGGGACGGCACCAGTGCTAGAGATGCTCTCAAGTAGAGAACAGAGAGTCCCGAGAATGGCAGAAAGCAATCGACTGCGTCACTTTCAACCTGACATGGTTTCACCCACAGATCTGCAGACTGCATGAGGCAGGCATCTCCGTGTAGCCAAAGATGGCTCTGAGCTGGAACCGCGTGGAGTTGCAGTCTTGCATCAAGTTCGTTTCAGCAAAGTATGCATCTATAGGGCGACATGCGGCGACGATGGCATGGTCTGCTGGCGCTTGCTCTGTTGGCATTTGACGCATTTGACGCGTCGTTTGTCGGAGCCAAAGAGAGCTCGAGAAGCTCCCGGCCGTCCCGGCTGGTCGCGCGGGCCTCGGTGTGGCAGATGGGGGGTTTGACGGGCCCCGGGGCCCGGGAGCTGACGGCGGAGTTCCGGCGCTGCTACCGGGAGAACCCCTTCCCCGAGAAGCTGAGCTTGTTCTTCCCCGACGCCGAGCGCATCATCGGCACGTTCTACGAGCAGCTCCTCGGCCCGCGCCATTCGATTTCCCAGCGCTATTTTTCAGACCCTGAGCACGCATTTTGCCTTAACACCCTGGCAACCTTTTGGTCCTACCCCCTGCGCAACAGCAGAGCACACCGCACCTTGCACAGCTCTCGTCGCCTCCAGTGGCATCCAGGCCCCGGCAATAGAGCCATTCGCGGTACCATCCAGAACTCCGGAACGCCATACCCTGCGACAGCACGTGTCCAATTCTCAGCTGAGGAACAATCGGCCGGCTCACCTTTTTGGGCATTGCCTGCATTCAGCAGAGCGCGCGAGCTGTTCGCGAGTGAGCAAAGCCACTGTCCGGATGGAAAAGGAACAAGACAAGCCTCACAAGCTGTCGATCCACAAGCCTCACAAGACTCGCGAAAGCCCAAAAGTCAACGGATCGATTCCGAAGACATTCGGAAAACAAACAACCAGGCACTCCGGACACATGTGATCAAGCATGGTCTCTGACATGGTGGCATTGTTGGTTTTCCCGAGGTGTTGATCACACCTGAAAACCATTCGAATGTTCAGTACAAAACTTTGCGCGGGGCCTTTGGGTGTGATCCTTGCCACGTAAAGCCGGCGAAGCCGGTGGCGGAAACCATCAAAATACAAGAACTATGGTTGGAGCGCGCTTCTCTTTTTCCCTTTCTTTTTGTTTGTTGTTCTCTCATGGCTCTCTTCCTCTTTCTCTATTTATCCCGTTCTCCTTCTCCTATTGTTTCTCTTTATCTCTTTTTCTCATTGAGTCTAATATGTTTATTTTTATCGTTTTATTATTGTTTCCTTGATGTCTCTCTTTCTCTCTTTCTCTATGATTCTCGTCCTTTCTTTCTCTCTCGCTGTTGTATCAATATTTCATTATATATTGATTTATTCATTTATGCTATTTGATTTCTTTCTTTCTTTCTTTATTTCTTTATTTCTTTCTTTCTTTCTTTCTTTCTTTCTTTCTTTCTTTCTTTCTTTCTTTCTTTCTTTCTTTCTTTCTTTCTTTCTTTCTTTCTTTCTTTCTTTCTTTCTTTCTTTCTTTCTTTCTCTCTTTCTCTCTTTCTTGCGAAAGTGCTGCGGCTGCTGCGCATACTGATGCCCGCGGCGCCCGTTTTGAAAGCCGTCGTGACCAGGGTACGTGGGTGCTTGGCCAAGTTAGCAAGTTGCCCCTGGCTTGTTAGCTTGCCCAAGCATCCAAGTGGTTTCCAGCCAGAAGGACAAGCCAGAGTCCACCGAGGGCTACTCTTTCTCGCAATTTCTTTTCCCGCGCCACAGGCGCAGGCATGTTTTCCCGCACCGGTTTCTTTCTTCCTCTCATCCTTTCAATCAGTCTCCGTAACTCTAAGCCTTCCTTGATGACTCTGTTGATTTTCTTTGGGTGTTTGAAGGCTTGCGAAGGGTTTGTCTAACGAATTCGTGTCAACGGCGCGTTGAGCCGGGAGGAACTACAGCAGCCCGGATTTCTTGGGCACCGTGGACCGAGTCTTCCGGCAGCTACACGCCTGGCCCTCCGCTTGGCCAGTCTTGGAACAGCTCCTGGACTTGGAGCATCCCTGGTCGCGGCCCTACTGTGAGCAGGTCATCGCGACAGGCCGACGAATTGCATGCCCATTTGTAGCATGCCTCCAGCGCCTTCTGGGCACGCTTCCCAAGAGCAGTGGCTGACCAACCGACTTCCTGAGCAATCTCCGTGCAAATCATGTCCATGTGATTCCATGTTTATCAGGCGAGTGGTCGCCCTTCGACTTCGTGTCAGTGTCGCTGGAGACGCTGCGGCCGCTGCAGCGGTACCCGCTGTCGGAGCTGCGCGCGCAGTCGCTGACGGGGTTCAAAGTGCTGGACCGCTGGCTCCGGGCGCTGGAGCACGAGGAGCACGACGACCCCGAGACCCGGCGCTTGCTCCAGGCCTTCAAGGCCCAGGCACGGAACGACACGCTAGTAGCGGATTGAGAAGAGCAGGTGCGAAGGTGCGAAGGTGCGATAGGTGCGAGAGATCCGGCAGGGGTCGCGATGGGGTCGCAAGATAGGGCCAGAGCAGGCAAGAGCAGGCAAGAGCAGGCAACAGGCGCCAAGAGGGCGGAGTGCAAATGACGTATGCGGACTGGGGCAATGATGGCAGGACGAGGTGAATGCGGCCGAGCAGGTCATGCGGCTGAGGCCCCTCGAGGACCTGTTGGAGTACCAGCTTTTTCGAGTTCTCGCACAAGTCTTTCGGGCTTGCGACGCCACCGGCTCCGAGGCGAAGCAAAAAATGGGTACACTCGAGTCAGATTGAGACACGAGACCTTGGTTGATCTTGGTTGTGATCGTGCATATTGATTTGTTGTTATAACATTTGTCATGAAGGGGAAAGCTGCCAATGGGAGATTTGACGAATTCTGAGTCAACTTAAATGCGAGGCCATGACGGCCATCGTGACTGCGAGGGACGCGCGGCAGCGGACCATTCTGCACGTGGCAGCGGAGCAGGGCACGTCGCGGCTGGCGGAGCTTTTTCTGAACGCCGTGACACCCTCCGATCGAAGCTTCTTCGCACAGGCCACAGACTACGGAGGCAACCCGAGAAAGAGTCGGCCCCGTCGACCCGTTCCCTTCCGATTGCCCTTTCCATCAAGCGAAGTTTGTGGAAGTGTTGACTTAAACTTGAAGTCGCACTTGAAGAATTCGGCGCGGATGATCATTTCTGCTTGAGAACCGTTTGCATCCTTTGCAGATTCACCCCGCTTTCCTGTCCCTTCCGCCCTCCCAGCTTCGACCGCGAGCCCGTAGGCTACACGGCGGAGGACTTGGCGCGCTTGGCTGGCTTCACGGAGACAGCTAAGAAGATTCGCGAACTAGGCGCCAGTCAAGAGAGGGACAGATTCTCGCTACAGAGAGAGAGAGGGGGACAGCGAGAGGCGGGGCGTTCCGAGGAGTTGGAGGTGTGGGAGCCAAGATTCGCGTCCCGAGTTCTCAGGCGGAGAGGCGAAGAGCGTCGCCCCGGCAGAGGCCTGGAAGCTCTTCCCGCAGGAGGAAGGCGCAACCGGAAACGTTCGAGTTCGGCGACACACGTTTGCCATAGGAAACGGATCAATCCAAAGACGATGCGGAAGGGTTTCAGGGGATTCAGGGGCTTCCAGTGCGAGGCGGCCAAAGCTTGCCAAAGGACTCCGGTGGCTGGAAGGAGGATGAGACAGGCGCTCACATGAGCTCACTTTGCATGAGGTTTGGGAGTGTCAAATATTTTAACGCCTCCGGCTCAGGCCGCCGACAATACAGGCCTGCTTTCTTATTTGCGTCCCTTTGGAATTGTCCCCTTGCCCCCCTTCCCCTCTAAGATTTTTGCCCCCCTTTCCCTGTTGAGATCCATTCCCCCTTTCCCCCCTAAGGCCCTTTCTCCCTCTGAGATTTCTTCCCTTTTCCTGCCTAAGATGTTTTCCCCCCTCTCTTCGTTGAGATCCTTTCCCCCCTTTCCCCCCTAAGGCCTGTTCTTCCCTGAGATCTTCTCCCTTTTTCTCCCTAAGATCTTTTCCCACCTTTCCCTATTGAGATCCTTTCCCCCTGTCCCCCCAAAGGCCTTTTCCCACCCTGAGTTCTTCTCCCTTTTCCTCCCAAAGATCTTTCCCCCCCTTTCCCTGAGATCTGTTCCCTTTCCTCCCTGAGATCTTTTCCCCCCTTTCCCTGTTGAGATCCTTTCCCCCCTTTCCCCCCTAAGGCTGACATCTTCTCCCTATTCGTCCCTAAGATCCTTTGCCCCCTTTCCCTGTTGAAATCCTTTCCCCCCTTCCCCCTAAGGCCTTTCCAGATCTTCTCCCTTTTCCTTCCTAAGATTCTTTCCCGGTTGAGATCCTTCCCACCCTTTCCGCCCTAAGGCCTTTTCCCCCCCTGAGAGCTTCTCCCTTTTCCTTCCTAAGATCTTTCCCCCCTTTCCTTGTTGGCCTTTTTCCCCCCAGATCTTCTCCCTTTCCTGCCTAAGATCTGTTCCACCCCTTTCCCTCTTGAGATCATTTCTCCCCTTTCCCCCCTAAGGCCTTTTTTCCCCAGATCTTCTGCCTTTCCTCCCTGAGATCTTTCCCCCCCATCCTTTCCCCCCTTTCCCCCCCAAGGCCTTTAGTCAGATCTTCTCGCTAAGTTTTTTTCCTTCTTTCCCGGCTCAGATCCTTTCCCCTCTTTCCCCCCTGATGCCTTTGTCCCCCAAGATGTTTCCTTCCCCCCCCCCCCCGGATCTTCTCCCCAGGTCCCCCCTGGTCCAACCAACTATTATCTTCGGCATTTAAAGCGATTTTCAATACACGATTTCCAGGCGAAGATTTATAAATAGTTGAACCAGACGGGAAGAACGAAACGCTACGACGCTCATTTATATAACTTGCTCCTTTATTCAAGTTGAAGGAGAGGTTGTCAATTAGAATATCTTCAGCACTAAAAGTTTCCATTTCTATATATAATTCAATTTAGAAATAATTTAAACTAAATTGGTAAAATTATATATGTTTTACAAATTGATGAAATTGTAATTTCATGAATTTCTAAAGCATAACTAAGAATTATGTTTTACAAATTGAATAGTTTCGTATAACCCTTTTGATTAGAATTATTATTTTTAAATGTTTTCATTTTCATTTTCTTAATCTTATCTTCAACTGGATTGTTGCCTTTTTCTTTCTCCATTACTAATCCTCTAATTTCATCATATATATGAACTGTTCTTATACTTTTCTATTTTCATTCTTAATCATATCATCCGTTGTTTCATTGTCATATTTCTTATGTTGTATCATGAATGATATGATGATAACATATTTTCGTTTTGTCTTTTTACTATTTCGTCAATGTCTGATTGGGTGTGATTACAACTGTTGTTGTCATTTAATAACAAGAACTTATTATTTACGACGTTTGCTTTAAACAAGATAAAATTATAACAATTGGAATATTCAAAACCTCTAAATATATAACATCCACATTGGCATTTTACATCTGTTTCGTTTATTATCTCTATGTTAATCCATTAATCTTTCTTCAATTGTTAATGGCTTATATTTTGCTTCACTGTCTGTCAAGTTTTCATGTAACTGATTATACATATATAATATTATGTATTTATATATTTAAGTAGTTATTTGACTTTATTATCACACGTACAGGTTCAACACTTCTTGAAACATCTTTGCCTTGGTCTCCGTATCCAGTTGTGTAATCGTGGTTAGTAAATGGGTTTAATGAACCAGAATAAACAGTTATAGCACCACGGTCAGCAATACTAACAAGGTGTAAGATACTTCTAAAATTAATGTAGTCATCAGTAATTTTAGACCTTCGTGATATGAACGGCGCTCCATAAGTGGTTAAAGTTAATTCTCTTTCAGGATAATCTTTTGTTATTTGTGCCCCTACACTTGAACCTAGACTGTGTGTTATAAGGTGTTTAACTTCATTGTTTTCATCCAGTGCTTTTAATGTGTCTTTATATCGTTGTGAACATTTTGTCATTTTAAACGGAAGTCCTACATCCGCCAGAATGTCATTAACAGCACCTCCAAACGTTCCTTTTCCAAATGTTAGGCTTACATATTTCTTCATCACCATCAATATAAAAACCTTTACCATTACCATAAGCTTTACTTAATCCTTGTGCATCAGTTAACTTAGAATTAGGATAATAACTATATAATATGTTGTCAGTCTGTTTCATAACATCAGTTATTTTAGTTGTTTTCTTATAGTTTTCCCATGCTTCATTTCATAAATTATATTTTATTATTAATCATATAATTAAAGTTATACACTACCTTCTCAATGAATTAACAATGGTGACGTATAAGAAGGTCTATATTGACAGCGCCCATAGAATTAGCGGTTCATCATCAAATTTCAAAGTTGAATTGCCGGAAACATTACAAACAGACAACGGAGTTCATTGCTACATTCACGAAGTAACATTACCTAACTCGTGGTATTCAATACAGTCAGGATTAAATAATATGCTATACTTTTATTCTTCTCCATTAGTTCCAGATGAAGATAACACAAATGTCCATCATTTAGCGTTACAATTGGACGAAGGAGTATATACTGGCACAGAACTATCGACAGAATTAAAAGCAAAAATAAACGATGTTGTAGATAAGATTAATTTCTCAAATACTTATGAAGTTACTTACAGTGTAAAAATTACACCAGCCTCGACCCCAAACAGCAAAAAGGCATGACAAGTCTGTATAACCCAAAAAAAGGCTTGTCTCCTTCATGTAAGGTGCGAACTTGAGTAGCTTATGTTACAATCAGTCCATGTATGTCCCTGCAGGAAGTCCCCTTTTTTGGGAAGAGGACACATCGGGTCCATCCATCTCCTTGACGCCGGGTAAAAGCATCGATATTGTTCATCGACTTCGGGGAGAAAACTCCATGTCAACGCCATGTTCGAGAGTGAAGGCCCCGGGGATTCGGGGTCAATCAAGCTAACAGCTGCATTAATCAAAGAAAGTTTCGACCTTTCGTAGTACGGACACTCAATTATGCGCTTTTCCATCACCGCAGCATTTGGTGGCCGTCTCGCTACTCTGCTGAAACTTGCGCATCAGTCTCAGCAGCTTGCGGCCGAGACTGGACACATGCCACTTCTGGTTGCTATCTTCTTCTCGAGCTTGGCTAAAGGTCTTGCCACAAGCAAAGCAAGCGAGCACTTGCATAAACTTGCAGACTGCGCCTTGTAGCGTTACGGCCGGGACATCCTCGCCTAGCAACGCAGACACACGCGCCAAATTGGCAAGCGTCAGCAAAGGTGCCCGCTTGGCACGTACCTCTGTCACCCGGCACACCTCCAGAAAATCCTGAGTGTTTGAGCCGGCAGTAGCTTGGTCATCCAGGGCCTTCATCTCTTTCGTGTCCAGCGCGCCGCGTGCTCCCAAGATGGCCAACGCATGGCTTTGCTCCATGCGCCCAACACCGCTCCGTTCTGGAACAAGCTTGGCTTTGAACGTCAGCTCCAGCCCTGCTCCATCTCGGAAACGTGTGAGAACTTTGCCCCAACTTACCAATGCTGGCTGCACAGTGGACACCACCAGCTTGGCCGGGTTCATCTTGGAGTTGGTGCTTACGGTTCGCAGATTGGTGTTCACATGTGTGGTGAACGACCGGCGGCCGTCATTCCAACGCACGCCGCTGGCAACAACTTCTGGGCCTTGCGTTCACTCAGCTCCAGCAGCACTGTAATCAACTGGCCGGGTTCGTGAACTCTTTCCAAGTTGTCAGGAGCTCCTTTGCATCAAGAAAGTTTTTCGAGGAGAACTCGACAAGTGCAGGGACAATGCAAACAACTTTTACGAGCTAATGGTTTGGTTGGGGACCCGACTCACCCAGGCTATACTTCCAGGACAATTCTTTCTGGAAACCGGTCAGAAAAAACCTTGGAGCGGACCCCCCCTTACGATGCAACAAGATGATAAACACGCCTGTTTGACTGTGTGTTCGCTCGTCGTTTTCTGCGATAGCAGCAGATTTCCAAGAGCAAGTAACCAGGAAACCACCAAGCCACTCTGCGATTGGCCAAACGGCTCTTGTTGATGGGACCCCAAAAAGAAAGCATCAAACACGGCGGCGGCGTTAGAAACTCTTATTAGATTTTGGAGCCACCGAACATGTCGAAACATGGCCATGACCGTGCCTCCTTGTTGCAATCACCACATTGAGCACCAGAGCCGCCATTCCGTAATGTTGCTGGGGAGTTCGCCACGCTCGGAACCGATGTTCAAGGCGTAGTGGAGGCGAAGCTGTGTCGTCAAAGAAGAAATGGATGGGCCATGTCTGTAGCACGTGTTGGTCTTGATGCTATCAGCACATCCCTCCAGCTTGGTTTCCCGACAAGCCACGTATGCTGCGAGCAAGTAAATCAGAATCTTGCCCGGAGCTGCCAAATTCAAGCCGAGGTCTCGGAAAAGAACGTGAAATGGAATTGCTCGGATTTCCAAAAATACTCACTGCGGGAGGCTAGCACAAGCGCCATGCAATACGGCTCACGTTGACCGCTTTGGTGTTCTATGGGTCCAGAGACTGTAGGGAAGCTAGCGCCTCAGAGGATGGCACCTTACGACGTCCCGCCATGAAAACCCTTTGGGCCCTCGCACTTGCAAGCCCTGGCACTTTCAGACACGTGCAAAACAGCAGCGTCCATGTTGCGGAATATGTGGAAACAAGGCTGAGAAATCTGTCTTCAACCCTTCTGTCAGGAGGCAACAAGATATGTCAAAGCTGCGACCTTGCCAGGTGTGAAATGCTTCAGCAAAATGCGTTTCGTTTGTCAGTGGGACTGGATTGCATAGGTGAGGAAAAAGCGTCGCAGTAAATGTGTCCATTTCGTTCTCGAGAAACAAATACATTGCTCAGGATTCTGAGCTGCTTTTTTGAAGCGCCGCACTTGTTGGTCAGGCGCAGGTTTGCATTCTGGCGCATCAGCAGAGCCCTGCCGAGCCTTAAATATGTACTGTTGTTTTCGATAAACAAATACCGTGACATCCGCCTGATTGCTTTGCTCAGGATTCAAGTTGCTGAGAGAACTTGCTCAGATAATTTGTGCCAAGAACTTGCCTGGAGAACTTGATCAAAGGAACTCGCGCCGCCAACAACGCGCTCAGAGGAACTTGCGCAGAGAACTTGCTAGGATTACTTGGCGCCGCGCGCTGCTCATGCTTTCGGGCCACCCATCTTCTAGTCTCCTTGTGGTTCGAGCACCCGTTCTTGTTGAAAGGCTCGACAGGGCTCTGCTGATGCGCCAGAAACCTGCACTTGACTAAGAAGTGCGGCACTGGCTTATCGAGAACAATATGCAGATTTAAGGCTCGACAGCTCTGCTGAACAAAAGTACATGTTTTAAGGCTTGACAGATCTCTGCTGATGCGCCGCACAAGGATGCAAACTTGCACTTAGCCAAGAAGTGCGGCACTGGCTTCCAAAAAGCAGCTCAGAATCCTGAGCAAAGCAATCAGGCGGATGTATATTTGGTTATCAAGAAAAATGGACACAGGGTCCCTGCTGATGCGCCACAAGGATGCAACCTGCACTTGCCCAAGCATTTAAGGCTCGAGCTCAGCATGCGCCACAAGGATGCAAACTTGCGCTTGACCAAGAAGTGCGGCACTGGCTTCCAAAAAGCAGCTCTGTGTCCGCCGTATTTGTCTATCGAAACCAGTCTACATATTTAAGGCTCGGCAGGGCTCTGCTGATGCACCACAAGGATGCAAACCTCCACTTGGCCAAGAAGTGCGTCACTGGCTTCCAAAAAGCAATCAGCCGGATGTCACTATATATTTGTTTTTTATCGAGAAACATAGACATATTAAAGGCTCGACAGGGCCCTGCTGGTGCGCCACAAGGATGCAAACCTGCGCTTGACCAAGAAGTGCGGCACTGGCTTCTAAAAAGGAGTTTCCTGAGCAAAGCAATCAGCCGGATGTCACGATTTGTTTGTTTATCGAGAAAAATAAGGCTCGACATTGCTTGCCAACGATGCTCCACAAGGATGCAAACCTGCGCTGGGCCAAGAGAGAGGCATATCCTTTGCACACAGGCTAACAGCAAAATCTGCGACATGCCCTTTCCCCATTGCGAAGCATGTTGCAAGTGGTTCCTGCTGACTTGCCGAATCTATGTTTCTAGCTTGATGCTTCTCAATTGCGCTTGCGAGCTGCTGCCACGTGAGCCGAAGGGAGCCGAAGGGAGCCGAATGCCGGTTACTGGATGCCAAGCAAGCCATTTCAGCCTCAAAGCTGGGTAAGAAGAAACAGGTTCAGTTGGTTTTGCCCGGGACCTTCATTTTTCCTGTTGAGGGCTGCAAGCAGGAAAACAGCCCAGCCCCAAAACTCGCAAAGAAGAAGCAGCTTCAGTTGGTTTAGCCCGGGACCCTGTTGAGGGCTATAAGCATTAGGAGACAGGAGGCACGACCCGGAGCCAGCGTCACAGCATCTGGCGTCTGACCGCGGAGACTGGGAGACATTGAGAGACACAGGGAGACAAGCGGGAGACACGACCCCGCAGCCAGCGTCACAGCATCTGGCCTTTGAATGAGAGACTGGGAGACAGGGAGACAAGCGGGAGACACGACATCTGACCGCAGACACTGGGAGACACAGGGAGACAAGCGGGAGACACGACATCTAGCATCTGACCGCAGAGACCTGGAGACACAGGGAGACAAGCGGGAGACACGACCCCGCAGCCAGCGTCACAGCATCTAGCATCTGACCGCAGAGACCTTGGGAGACACAGGGAGACAAGCGGGAGACACGACCCCGCAGCCAGCGTCACAGCATTTGGCCTTTGAATGAGAGACTGGGAGACAGGGACACAAGCGGGAGACACGAGCCGTCGATGATGAGTTTAGTGTCCACAAGCGTTGTAAAGGTTGTGGTTTATTTTTTCGTTTATGGTTGGTCAATCTGACCGCAGAGACGGAAGACACCACCCGGAGCCAGCGTTCACAAGCGTTTGTTTTATATTGGCATCTGACCGCAGAGACTGGGAGACACGGGGGGGACAAGCGGGGAGACTGGCAATCTGACCGGCAGATGATGGGGAGAAGGGAGGACCAAGCGGGGAGCCACCCCCACCCACCCCTACCACCCCCACCCCCACCCCAACCCCCCCCCCCACCCCCCCCCCCCACCACACACTTATGGCGTACCACGTATCTGTGGCATCTGACCAGAGAGACTGGGAGACAGGAAGACAAGCAGAAAACAGGACTCCGGAATCGGCATCACACTTTCCCTTTCTCTATACCTCAAGTTAGAACCCCAATGCTTCGCTGTTTGGGGAACTAAGGAAATAACGATTTCCTCAAACTATGCCGATCGACAATTTGCAGTATGCACTGATGAATAAATGAAAATATTATATGCTGATTATATATGGAATGGAAGTTTTAATGCTAATAACTTGCAATCTGTTAATGAAGTTTTAGGAAATTACACCAGCCTCGACCCCAAACAGCAAAAAAGCATGACAGGTCTGTATAACCCAAAAAAGGCTTGTCTCCTTCATGTAAGGTGCGAAATTGAGTAGCTTATGCGAGCAACACATAGTTACAATCAGTCTATGTGTGTCCCTGTAGGAAGTCCCCTTTTTTGGGAAGAGGACACATCGGGTCCATCCATCTCCTTGACGCCGGTTAAATGTTGTTCATCGGCTTTGAGGAGCAAAATGCCATGTCAATGCCATGTTCGAGTGAATCAACCTAACACCTGGCATTCATCAAAGGAAGTTTCGAAGGAACTTCCGTAGCACGGACACTCAATGCACTTTTCCATCACCGCAGCATTTGGTGGCCGTCTCGCTACTCTGCTGAAACTTGAGCATCAGTCTCAGCAGCTTGCGGCCGAGACTGGGCACACGCCACTTCTGGTTGCTATCTTCTTCTCGAGCTCGGCTAAAGGTCTTGCCACAAGCAAAGCAAGAGAGAACTTGCATAAACTTGCAGACTGCGGCGTTAGCAACTCTTATTAGACGATACAGCGACCGAACATGTGTCGAAACATGGCCATGACCGTGTGTTGCAGTTACCACATTGAGAACCAGAGCCACCATTCCGTAATGTTGCTGGGGAGTTCGCCACGCACGCAGAGTGTCCAGCAGCACCGAAACCTTTTGCGAGAACGGGTCGGAACCGATGCCCAAGGGCGTAGTGGAGGCAAAGCTGTGTCGTCAAAGAAGAAATGGATGGGGCATGTCTTTAGCACGTGTTGCTTCGGTAAGCAATGGTCTTGATGCTATCAGCACATCCCTCCAGCTTGGCTTCCCGACAAGCCACGTAAGCTGCGAGCAAGTAAATCAGAATCTCGCCCAGAGCTGCCAAATTCAAGTCGAGATCTCACAAAAGAAGGTTGATTGCGAGAATGAAATGGAATTGCTTGGATTTCCAAAAATACTCACTGCGGGAGGCTAGCACAAGCGCCATGCAATACAGCTCACGTTGAACCGTTTTGGTGTTCCATGGGTCCAGAGACTGTAGGGAAGCTAGCGCCTCAGAGAATGATAATGGCACCTTGCAACGTCCCCATGAAAACCCTTGAGCCCTCGCACTTGCAAGCCCTGAGCACTTTCGGAGACGTGCAAAACAGCAGCGTCCATATTGCGGAACATGTGGAAAACAAGGCTGAGAAATCTGTCTTCAACCCTGCTGTCAGGAGGCAACGAGATATGTCAAAGCCGCAAGCCTGGCATCACGAAGCTGTGAAATGCTTCAGCAAAATGCGTTTGTCAGTGGGACTGGATTACATAGGTTGCAAAGAGGAAAAAGCGTCGCAGGACCAGCTAGCGAAAGACTGGATATGATTTTGGCCGGGCCACATGGCTATCCAACTGAGAAGGCACTAAACACTGGCAACAAGATAGGAGGCAAGGTTTACAACAGCACTGCCAACAAGAAAGGGTGCTCGAACTACAGTGATGCTACCAAGAGGAAACTAGAAGATGGGTGGCCCGAAGGCATGAGCAGCGCACGGCGCCAGGTAATCCTAGCAAGTTGTCTGCGCAAGTTCCTCTGAGCAAGTTGTTGGCGCGAGTTCCTTTGAGCAAGTTCTCCAAGCAAGTTCTTGGCACAAATTATCTGAGCAAGTTCTCAGAGCAAGTTCTTAGAGCAAGTTTCTCTGAACAAGTTTCAATGAGCAAGTTGTCTGAGCTGCTACTGGCTTGCGCCATTTTGCTAGTGGCATTTTGCTAGTGCAACTCGCTAGTGCTACTTGCTATCGCAACTTGCTTGCGCAACTTGCTGGTGTCATCCGCTAAAGGTCTTTCCTGCAGCGCTGTCGCCTAGAGCCCCCCTCCCCCCGCTTCATACGATTTTGGCTAAGATGGTGGCTGGCCCGCGCAAGCCCTCTTGTTGCTTCGCTGGTAAAATGCTTTGTGGAGCCGTGCCCCCTTCTCCACTCCAAGGGCTTGTTGACTCGGAGCAAAACTGTCAACGAAACCGTCGACTTCTCTGTGGCTCATCATCATCACACTCATCATCACCCTCCTTCTCCTCATCATCATCCTCATCCTCGTTATCCTGACCCTCATCACCAGCATCATCATCATCATCATCGTCACCACCTTCATCAGCCACAGAATCAACAGAATCCTCCTCATCATCACAGCGATGCTTTGTTTTTAGCACGAAACCCTCAATTGCTTGCCACTTGTCCATCTGCGCACCTGCATTCATGGCCAGCAATCGCAAATGCCAGCCCAGTCTGGTCAACTCCACGAATGCTTTCAGGATCCAAGCGATTTTTCTTGTTAGAAGATGTCAGAAAGAAGGCACCAACCGGAAAAATGCAAACAGGAAAACATGTCAAGAAACCGCTTATTACACCTTGTCCTCGCCAGAAGTCCGACAGCGCTAAGTGTGTCTCCGCTGTCGATGCAAACCTGCACTTGACCAAGAAGCGCGGCACTGGCTTCCAAAAAGCAGCTCAGTATCCTGAGCAAAGCAATCAGCCGGATGTCCCAGTATATTTGTTCATCGAGAAAACAGACACATTAAAGGCTCGACAGGGCTCTGCTGATGTGCCACAAGGATGCAAACCTGCAGTTGGCCAAGAAGTGCGGCACTGACTTCCAAAAAGCAGAGGCGCATGTCACGGTATTTGTTTATCGAGAACAACAGTACATATTCAAGGGGCCTCTGCTGATGCGCCAGAAGCACTGGCTTCCGAAAAGCAGCTCAGAATCCTGAGCGAAGCAATCAGGCGGATGTCACGGTATATTTGTTTTACAAAGCAGCTCAGTATCAGCCGGATGTCACGGTATTTGTCTATTGAAAACAGTCCACATATTTAAGACTCGACAGGGATCTGCTGATGCGCCACAAGGATGCAAACCTGCACTTGACCAAAAAAATGCGGGACTGGCTTCCAAAAAACAGCTCAGAGTCCCGAGCAAAGCAATCAGCCGGATGTCGCAGTATATTTCTATTTGAGAAACATAGACATATTTAGGCCTTGACACGGCGCTGGCTTCTAAAAAGCAGCTCAGTTTCCTGAGCAAAGCAATCAGCCAAATGTCACGATTTGTTTGTTAATCGAGAAAATAGACATATTCAAAGCTGAACATTGCTAGCTTCTAGCTCCAACGATGCTCCACAAGGATGCAAACCTGCGCTTGGCCAAGAGAGAAACACATCCTTTGCACACAGGCTAACAGCAAAATCTGCGACGTGCCCGTTCCCCACTGCTATACATTTTTGCAAGTCGTTCCTTCTGACTTCGAATCTATGTTTCTAGCTGGACTGCTTTTGATGCTTCTCAATTGCACTTGCGCGGTGCTGCTTTTGATGCTTATCAGCGGGCAGACACGACCCCAGAGCGTCACAACATCACAGAGACTGCGAGACACAGGGAGACAAGCGCGAGAAACGACCCCGGAGCCAGCGTCACAGCACCCGGCATCTGACCGCAGAGACAGGAAGACAAGCAGGAAACGACACTGGTGGGAGACGAGACAAGACTGGGAGACGCAGGGAGACAAGTGGAGCCGGCGTCGCAGCATCTGGCATCTGACCGCAGAGAATGGGAGATATAGGGGGAAAAGCGGGCGATCCCGGAGCCAGCGTCATAGCATCGCAGAGACTGCGAGCGACCCCGGAGCCAGCACTGGGAGCATCTGGCATCTGACCGCAGAGAGTGGGAGACAGACAAGCGGGAGACACGACCCCAGAGACTGCGAGACACAGGGAGACAAGAGGGAGACACGACCCCGGAGCCAGCGTCACAGCATCTTGCAACTGAAGGCACAGGGACACAGGCAGGAAACGGCACTGGTGGGTGGGAGACACAGGGAGACAAGTGGGGCCGGCGTCACAGCATCTGGCATCCGACCGCAGAGACTGGGAGACACAGGGAGACAAGCGGGAGACAACCCCGAGCCGGCGTCACAGCATCTGGCCTTTGACTGCAGAAGCTGAGAGACACAGGGAGACAAGCGGGAGACACGACCGTTACAGCATCTGGCATCTGACCGGAGAGACTGGGAGACAGGAAGACAAGCGGAAAACAGGGCCCCGGAACCGGCGTCACACTTTCCCATTCTCTATACCTTAAGTTAGAACCCCAATGCTTCGCTGTTTGGGGAATTATCAAATGGCAGTTTATCAATATATTAATCCTTATGTTTCTGCTTTCGTTAATCTTCAACCCATTGTCTAATTATAATCAAGTAAATTTAAGGACGGGCGATAGCACAGTTGTTAAGAAAGTGCCAGTCACAGCACCACATTCTGGTTTGATATTCGACTCAGAATTAAATCCACTGGATTACTTGGATGTATCAATTAGAAGTTTTAAACAGTTAGACTTTTGGCTTTCTAATTCATTAGGCAACGAAATTAATTTGAATGGAGTGAATGTGTCCCTTTTCGCTTTATTAATAGTTTCAAAAGTAATATTATTTTAAATAATTATATATATATTCCCCATATGTAAAACTCTATATATATATATTATATTTCAAGTATTGAGGTAGTATGTCAAGTATTGAGGTAGGAGATGTTAATAATGAAATTACAACAGAAGAAGCACCTATTAAACCAGAAGAAGTCATTCCTGAACCAAAAGCGAAAGCAAAAGCATTACCAAGAACTAAAAAAGAAGTTGAATTAGTTCAATGCGCACATTGCTCTAAAAAGATGAAATTGAAAAGTTTGAGACACTCACACCCCAAAAATTGTAAGGGAGCACCTACTGAGTTATTACCAGTTAAACCACAACAACATATAAGAAAGATTCAACCAGAAGTAAAAGAAGAAATTAAGAATGAGATTAAACAAGAAGTGATTAAAGAAACCATGAAGAAACCCACAGCAACAGAATTATTAAACCAACATTATCAAGAACTGAAACAAAACAAAAACAAGATAAACAAGAAAAAATAGACAAATTATCTTCATCAATGCTTCAAAATAATAATCTAACTATATTATATCAATCATGCTTACGAGAAGTCATAGAAATGTAGAATTTAAAAGGGCGCCACAAGTAGAACGTCATTATGATGTTTCAGATTTATGGGGAGTTGCTTCAAGAATGAATTATTTTAAACAGTTGAAGGACACACTGGAAGCGAGACAATCACAGGGAGCATTAATAAAGTATAGAAATGATTTAGCTGAAAGCAACAGAACCGAAAGTTACAGAAAGGAGTTAGACAGAATAAGAAACATATTAGACAACACACGGTCACCAGACGGAATACAAACAAAGGAACAACTAACTGTAAGAAAGAAGCATTTAGAAGAAATGATTAAGAATATCTCTGATTAATTTATTTTTCTAAATAGTTAATATACTATGATTAAATCAATTATTAGATTGAATACAGTAGGACCGGTAAAAGTAGGGTCATTGAAATCACAATTACATTTGAGACCTTCTTATGATGAATTATTGAAAGAAACATTAGTAGGAGATGAGAACCGTCCATCAATTGAAAATGTGATAGACAGAAATTCAAAAGAAACAAGAACTAGACCGAAGAGGAGAAGTTATGAAAGGAGCAATGTCGGACGCTGACAGAGTAAGAGCTAAACTTAATGACGAACTGAAACTTGCTGACACACTGAAACAACACCAGTCTTTCATTCAAGAAGGACTAACGGAAGCACAGAAACAGAAAGAAGAACTTGCTGAAACAATGAGACTTTGGAGACAACAACACGAAGAAATGGCAAGTGCTGTTTCGAAGAGTTCATATCCTGCCGGTGTAGAAGTTCATTCAATGGTGTCCGCTGATGAAATGCCAGAATTAGAACCATTAGAGGAAGGCGAAGAAGAAGATGAACGAGAAGACGACCCAGTTGTTGAAGTAGAAGCAAAGGCAGAAGACGCTTATGGTTACAACGAGTTTAAGAAAAGAGCGTCTGAACTAACACCCGCTTATCTTGCAAGCAGACCAGAAGAGATGAAAGAAGTCATGGACAAACTGAAAGGATTTAGACAGATTAGAGACAGTGTTTATAAAGAATTCACTGAATTATATAATGCTTTAATTAATAGCGATGGTGATTTTATCAAGAAGGAACACAGATTGAAATTAGCAAGGTTTTACAATGATACAGTGTATTACTTTTTTTTCCACCCACGACCTAAGGAAAAAGAAGATAGTCAAAACAAGATGGACGGTTCATTTGGAATACCAAAAGAAATACCAGAAGGAGCATAAAAATAATCTATAACATGTCATATGACTGATAAATATTATGGATTACGCCGACGCCCTACTTTTGATGAAATGCTGAAAGAAGCGATGACACACAGATTAAAAATTGAAATCATCCCCGAAAGACAGGTAATTGACTTGTCAATTAAAAATATAGGTTTTGACGATTTTGACCTTTCAAAAAACGATAGGAGACTACGGTTGAATGCTAAGGTTCAAACTGATAAACAAGTTCTTCAACACGAATTGTTCCCTGATACGTTTGATGAAGTAGCACCAACATCACAGTTTTATGAAAACAACGAGGCAGACGCACAAACAACACGATATGTAGCAAAATATTTTACTGATGAAATTTATAGCAATTTCAGGCAGGACTGAAGAAAAGAAAAAGTCAGATGAACCAAAAGATGTACCTGGGGCCTGGAACGACTGTTTCAAAGCAGGTGCGGGCCGAAAAACCACTTCTGAGGCAAACGACCGGAACCGGTTTGAAATCCCTGGCCTACGCGGCCTTGACTTTGCCAGGCCTGTCTACTTTCCATTTTTCCAGTTGGCTGAACCAGAAATGGAGGCGAGCATTCATGTGCACAATCTAGAATCGAGAAGCCACTGCTAAGTACAGTTATGACACTTCAGATCAGAGCATAATGAGTGTAGCTGCATGCATGTGTTCTTCACAGCCTTTGCCCAGTGCGCCTGGCTTGCTTTACAGACCTGTCCCTCTCCCCATGGAACCAAGCAGCAAAACAAGAAACGACGCAGACGCAAATTTCTGTCCACTCATGGTGTTAGCCTTGGTTTAGAGCCTTCCTCATTATGAGAACAATATGCAGATTTATCGAGAACAATATGCAGATTTAAGGCTCGACAGCTCTGCTGAACAAAAGTACATGTTTTAAGGCTTGACAGATCTCTGCTGATGCGCCGCACAAGGATGCAAACTTGCACTTAGCCAAGAAGTGCGGCACTGGCTTCCAAAAAGCAGCTCAGAGTCTTTGGTTATCAAGAAAAATGGACACAGGGTCCCTGCTGATGCGCCACAAGGATGCAACCTGCACTTGCCCAAGCATTTAAGGCTTGAGCTCAGCATGCGCCACAAGGATGCAAACTTGCGCTTGACCAAGAAGTGCGGCACTGGCTTCCAAAAAGCAGCTCTGTGTCCGCCGTATTTGTCTATCGAAACCAGTCTACATATTTAAGGCTCGGCAGGGCTCTGCTGATGCACCACAAGGATGCAAACCTCCACTTGGCCAAGAAGTGCGTCACTGGCTTCCAAAAAGCAATCAGCCGGATGTCACTATATATTTGTTTTTTATCGAGAAACATAGACATATTAAAGGCTCGACAGGGCCCTGCTGGTGCGCCACAAGGATGCAAACCTGCGCTTGACCAAGAAGTGCGGCACTGGCTTCTAAAAAGGAGTTTCCTGAGCAAAGCAATCAGCCGGATGTCACGATTTGTTTGTTTATCGAGAAAAAATAAGGCTCGACATTGCTTGCCAACGATGCTCCACAAGGATGCAAACCTGCGCTGGGCCAAGAGAGAGGCATATCCAGGCTAACAGCAAAATCTGCGACATGCCCTTTCCCCATTGCGAAGCATGTTGCAAGTGGTTCCTGCTGACTTGCCGAATCTATGTTTCTAGCTTGATGCTTCTCAATTGCGCTTGCGAGCTGCTGCCACGTGAGCCGAAGGGAGCCGAAGGGAGCCGAATGCCGGTTACTGGATGCCAAGCAAGCCATTTCAGCCTCAAAGCTGGGTAAGAAGAAACAGGTTCAGTTGGTTTTGCCCGGGACCTTCATTTTTCCTGTTGAGGGCTGCAAGCAGGAAAACAGCCCAGCCCCAAAACTCGCAAAGAAGAAGCAGCTTCAGTTGGTTTAGCCCGGGACCCTGTTGAGGGCTATAAGCATTAGGAGACAGGAGGCACGACCCGGAGCCAGCGTCACAGCATCTGGCGTCTGACCGCGGAGACTGGGAGACCTTGAGAGACACAGGGAGACAAGCGGGAGACACGACCCCGCAGCCAGCGTCACAGCATCTGGCCTTTCAATGAGAGACTGGGAGACAGGGAGACAAGCGGGAGACACGACATCTGACCGCAGACACTGGGAGACACAGGGAGACAAGCGGGAGACACGACATCTAGCGTCTGACCGCAGAGACCTGGAGACACAGGGAGACAAGCGGGAGACACGACCCCGCAGCCAGCGTCACAGCATCTAGCATCTGACCGCAGAGACCTTGGGAGACACAGGGAGACAAGCGGGAGACACGACCCGCAGCCAGCGTCACAGCATTTGGCCTTTGAATGAGAGACTGGGAGACAGGGACACAAGCGGGAGACACGAGCCGTCGTCACAGCGTCTGGCATCTGACCGCAGAGACGGAGACACCACCCCGGAGCCAGCGTCACAGCATGTGGCGTCTGACCGCAGAGACCTTGGGAGACACAGGGCGACAAGCGGGAGACTGGCATCTGACCGCAGAGACTGGGAGACAGGGAGCACAGTATCTGGCATCTGACCAGAGAGACTGGGAGACAGGAAGACAAGCAGAAGTTTTAATGCTAATAACTTGCAATCTGTTAATGAAGTTTTAGGAAGTTACACCAGCCTCGACCCCAAACAGCAAAAAAGCATGACAGGTCTGTATAACCCAAAAAAGGCTTGTCTCCTTCATGTAAGGTGCGAAATTGAGTAGCTTCTGCGAGCAACACATAGTTACAATCAGTCTATGTACGTCCCTGTAGGAAGTCCCCTTTTCTGGGAAGAGGACACATCGGGTCCATCCAGCTCCTTGACGCCGGTTAAAAGCATCGATGTTGTTCATCGGCTTTGAGGAGGAAAATGCCATGTCAATGCCATGTTCGAGAGTGAAGGCTTCACGGATTCGGGGTGAATCAACCTAACACCTGGCATTAATCAAAGGAAGTTTCGAAGGAACTTCCGTAGCACGGACACTCAATGCACTTTTCCATCACCGCAGCATTTGGTTCTTCTCGAGCTCGGCTAAAGGTCTTGCCACAAGCAAAGCAAGAGAGAACTTGCATAAACTTGCAGACTGCGGCGTTAGCAACTCTTATTAGACGATACAGCCACCGAACATGTGTCGAAACATGGCCATGACCGTGTGTTGCAATTACCACATTGAGAACCAGAGCCACCATTCCGTAATGTTGCTGGGGAGTTCGCCACGCACGCAGAGTGCCCAGCAGCACCGAAACCTTTTGCGAGAACGGGTCGGAACCAATGCCCAAGGGCGTAGTGGAGGCAAAGCTGTGTCGTCAAAGAAGAAATGATGGTGCAATGTCTTTAAGCACGTTGTTGCTTCGGTGAAAAGCGATGGTCTTTGCTGCTAGCAGCACATCCCTCAACAAAGGCGGGCGTTCTAATTGTCCAAAAGTCACGCCATAATTTGTCTCTCAAGAGGCCCTTGGCTCCGACCTGGTAAGCGCGTTGAAGCTGAGCGTTGGCTTCCATCGCCAGCGCTTCGCCAGTGGGACAAGAACAG
The DNA here is from genome assembly GCA_963377175.1 of Effrenium voratum. NCBI lineage: Eukaryota > Dinophyceae > Suessiales > Symbiodiniaceae > Effrenium > Effrenium voratum. Next base: position 301,229 of record CAUJNA010000100.1, read on the forward strand.
TCTTCGTGGTGCAGTTGCTATGCTTCCAAAAGATTTGGCAGGAAGGCTTCGGCTCTGAAAGATCATCTGGGTCCGCTCGCAAACCTAAGTTTGTTTCCGGTCTTCGACTAGAAGCAATCCGGCAGGACGCTTGGCGGCACATAGCTTTTTTTAACTTGCCGGAGTTCGCTTTGCACACCTTGCCGGCCAAGGCACGAACAAGAAATCCTGTTTCGGAAGCCGCGTGGATAGCTCGACGCCGGAAGAGTGTGAAGCGATGCTTGAAGCTGAACGATGCCCCTCGGGACATGCTGCGGCTGAGCAAAAGTTCCCGCAAGGCAGCTGGAAATGCAATTTCCACCAAGCACGAGGAAGCGACCAAAAAGTTGTCGGAGCTGAAGAAAAGACGGTGCTTTCAAGCTCAGCAAGACGACCTGCTGCTGCGGCAAGAGCAGCTTCGTCCAGCAGAGCACAGCCAATGCTTGGAGCGTAGGAGGAAAGCTGACCACCAAGCTCAGCTCGAAAGCTCGCTGCGAGCCCTGGCGGAGGGAAAAGAAGACACGCTGAACGAGGAAGAGAAGGCGTGTGGTGAAATCGAATCGATCAAACCTGGCTCTCGAGCTTCATGGCTAATGCGACTCTCTGGTGGTCTTATCGTAAGCCAAGCTGCGATCAAGACCGGGTTTGGGCCTTGGGTTAAATACAAAGGGCCAGCCAAGGGCACCCGAAGACATGTGCTCAATACGCCATCATTTCGCAAACGTCATCCGCGATTCGCTGTCTTGGCACAAACACGCATGCAAGAGCTCAACTGGAAAGTGTACGTGCGGGCCTTGGCTGGCTGTGGCACACTTGTCGTCCTGTCCGTGTCCCGTTTGCCTTGTTTGGAGCGGCGCGCCCCTGGTAACAGAACTGAGGACAAGGCTGCCACCTGGGTGAACGCAGCCAAAGCTGCCAAGACCAAGAATAACTATGTGAGTGTAGGACTTGTGCAGGAAAAGTCCGTGCTGACATCCACAAAGATGTTCAACGCCCATACATTTGTACAGTGGGGAGCTCTTGGGGCAATAGAGCGATTCTGCCTGGGTCACAGCCGCCCATGACGAGCATTGGTCGCTGCACAGAATCTGCAGACTGGGGAAGAGGGCTGCCACTGCCTCGCGTCATAACAGAGAGAAACACGTCTATGCGATGGCTCGCTGTCTGATGACGGAAAGTGCTTCTTGAAGCGCTGGGAGTTAAACAGTGTACAAAGCCGTGGGGGGGTGGGGGGAAACCTTGTCCCGGCTGATGCGCGGGTCCGGTCAGCCGAAAAATCCTCCATTTTGTGGGAGTTTTGTTTGAGCGCTTTCTGCCACGCAAGCCTGGTTTTTGGTGTTGCTCCCTGTGTCTGCCAAATGAACAATTCTGATGCATCAGAATTTTGGGCCCCTGCGAGTTCTGATGCACTAGATTTTGGGTCCCTGCGAGTTCTGATGCACTAGATTTTGGGCCCCTGCGAGTTCTGACGCACTAGATTTTTGAGTCTACGTCGTTTATGCTTTTTCAAACGGGTCCTCGGGCTCTTTTGGGCCCGACAGCCCGAGTGCCGGGGGGTTCCGAACCCCCTGGCACTGCGAGTTCTGATGCATCAGAACTTGCAGTGCCGGGGGTTACCCCCCCATTTCGAGTCCCACGTGCCGGGGGGTTCCGAACCCTCTGGCACTCGGGACTCGAAAATGGGGGGTAACCCCTGGCACTGCGAGTTCTGATGCATCAGAACTTGCAGTGCCAGGGGGTACGGAACCCCCTGGCACTGCGGCTCAAAATCGGGCTGACCGGCTATTTGTTTTGGGGGGTATGTGCAATTAAGCCCCAAGCCGAGACTACTACGTCTTGTTGTCTGTTGTCTGGTGTGCTCATGTGTTCTGTCTGCCCGTCAAGCCGTTTCACGCTTCGCCCCGCAGCCAGCTTTCCTCCAGGTGCTTCTTCAGCTGACTTGCTGCGTTGCCGCAGAAAGTCCGTGAAGCATGGGGAAGACATCCTTGAAGGTGAAGAAAACTGGCATCAAGAAGCCTCCTCGCGTGGAGAAGGTGGAGTCACATTGCCAGCGCAAGTGGCCAATCATGCTTGGGAGCGACTGCAGCGGCATGGGAACTGATGTTGTGGCAGCGAAGCAACTGGGGATTGAGTTCATGGTTCAGTTTGCCACCGATGTGGCAACCGAGTTTGGGTTACTTTCTGTTTTTTTGCACATAGGTCTTTGCTTAGTCTGCTCCTTCCGAGGTACGGCGGGCGTCGGCTGTGGTGGACTACATCTGCCGCATGCAACCGCGTGGATTTGTGCTGGAGAATGCGACGGGCATCCGGAATAAGAAGCACAGGCAGCACTTCAACAAACTTCTGCAGCAGCTCAAGGAATGTCGGCTTCCTGGGTCGCAGAAGCGGGCCTATGCTGTGAGCTGGCGAATGGTGAACAGCCGCAGTTTCGGGCTTCCGCAGAACCGGAAGAGGATCTACATCATGGGCGCCAGGAGGTCCACGCGCAAGGGTGTGAAATCCAGAAAACCAAATATGGTCCACTCGCTGCCTGAAAGCAAGTTCGCTTGCCTGGACGACTTCTTGGAGAAGGGGCTTCCCAAGGTGGACATCAAGAAGCTTTGCAAAACCAAGCGGAACAACATTTTGGCAGGAAGGAAGAAGCTCAAGGCAATTTTGCCCAGAGCTGCCAAATTCAAGTCGAGATCTCACAAAAGAAGGTTGATTGCGAGAATGAAATGGAATTGCTTGGATTTCCAAAAATACTCACTGCCATGGGTCCAGAGACTGTAGGGAAGCTAGCGCCTCAGAGAATGATAATGGCACCTTGCGACGCCCCCATGAAAACCCTTGAGCCCTCGCACTTGCAAGCCCTGAGCACTTTCGGAGACGTGCAAAACAGCAGCGTCCATATTGCGGAACATGTGGAAAACAAGGCTGGGAAATCTGTATTCAACCCTTCTGTCAGGAGGCAACGAGATATGTCAAAGCCGCGAGCTTGGCATCACGAAGCTGTGAAATGCTTCAGCAAAATGCGTTTGTCAGTGGGACTGGATTACATAGGTTGCAAAGAGGAAAAAGCGTCGCAGGACCAGCTAGCGAAAGGCCACATGGCTATCCAACTGAGAAGGCACTAAACACTGGCAACAAAATAGGAGGCAAGGTTTGCAACAGCACTGCCAACAAGAAAGGGTGCTCGAACTACAGTGATGCTACCAAGAGGAAACTAGAAGATGGGTGGCCCGAAGGCATGAGCAGCGCACGGCGCCAAGTAATCCTAGCAAGTTCTCTGCGCAAGTTCCTCTGAGCAAATTGTTGGCGCGAGTTCCTTTGAGCAAGTTCTCCAAGCAAGTTCTTGGCACAAATTATCTGAGCAAGTTCTCAGAGCAAGTTCTTGGAGCAAGTTTCTCTGAACAAGTTTCAATGAGCAAGTTGTCTGAGCTGCTACTGGCTTGCGCCATTTTGCTAGTGGCATTTTGCTAGTGCAACTCGCTAGTGCTACTTGCTATCGCAACTTGCTTGCGCAACTTGCTGGTGTCATCCGCCAAAGGTCTTTCCTGCAGCGCTGTCGCCTAGAGCCCCCCTCCCCCCGCTTCATACGATTTTGGCTAAGATGGTGGCTGGCCCGCGCAAGCCCTCTTGTTGCTTCGCTGGTAAAATGCTTAGTGGAGCCGTGCCCCCTTCTCCACTCCAAGGGTTTGTTGACTCGGAGCAAAACTGTCAACGAAACCGTCGACTTCTCTGTGGCTCATCATCATCACACTCATCATCACCCTCCTTCTCCTCATCATCATCCTCATCCTCGTTATCCTGACCCTCATCACCAGCATCATCATCATCATCGTCACCACCTTCATCAGCCACAGAATCAACAGAATCCTCCTCATCATCACAGCGATGCTTTGTTTTTAGCACGAAACCCTCAATTGTTTGCCACTTGTCCATCTGCGCACCTGCATTCATGGCCAGCAATCGCAAATGCCAGCCCAGTCTGGTCAACTCCACGAATGCTTTCAGGATCCAAGCGATTTTTCTTGTTAGAAGATGTCAGAAAGAAGGCACGAACCGGAAAAATGCAAACAGGAAAACATGTCAAGAAACCGCTTATTACACCTTGTCCTCGCCAGAAGTCCGACAGCGCTAAGTGTGTCTCCGCTGTCGATGCAAACCTGCACTTGACCAAGAAGCGCGGCACTGGCTTCCAAAAAGCAGCTCAGTATCCTGAGCAAAGCAATCGGCCGGATGTCCCAGTATATTTGTTCATCGAGAAAACAGACACATTAAAGGCTCGACAGGGCTCTGCTGATGTGCCACAAGGATGCAAACCTGCAGTTGGCCAAGAAGTGCGGCACTGACTTCCAAAAAGCAGCTCAGAATCCTGAGCAAAGCAATCAGGCGCATGTCACGGTATTTGTTTATCGAGAACAACAGTACATATTCAAGGGGCCTCTGCTGATGCGCCAGAAGCACTGGCTTCCGAAAAGCAGCTCAGAATCCTGAGCGAAGCAATCAGGCGGATGTCACGGTATATTTGTTTTACAAAGCAGCTCAGTATCAGCCGGATGTCACGGTATTTGTCTATTGAAAACAGTCCACATATTTAAGACTCGACAGGGATCTGCTGATGCGCCACAAGGATGCAAACCTGCACTTGACCAAAAAATGCGGGACTGGCTTCCAAAAAACAGCTCAGAGTCCCGAGCAAAGCAATCAGCCGGATGTCACAGTATATTTCTGTTTGAGAAACATAGACATATTTAGGCCTTGACACGGCGCTGGCTTCTAAAAAGCAGCTCAGTTTCCTGAGCAAAGCAATCAGCCAAATGTCACGATTTGTTTGTTAATCGAGAAAATAGACATATTCAAAGCTGAACATTGCTAGCTTCTAGCTCCAACGATGCTCCACAAGGATGCAAACCTGCGCTTGGCCAAGAGAGAAACACATCCTTTGCACACAGGCTAACAGCAAAATCTGCGACGTGCCCGTTCCCCACTGCTATACATTTTTGCAAGTCGTTCCTTCTGACTTCGAATCTATGTTTCTAGCTGGACTGCTTTTGATGCTTCTCAATTGCGCTTGCGCGGTGCTGCGTTTGATGCTTATCAGCGGGCAGACACGACCCCAGAGCGTCACAACATCACAGAGACTGCGAGACACAGGGAGACAAGCGCGAGAAACGACCTCGGAGCCAGCGTCACAGCATCTGGCATCTGACCGCAGAGACAGGAAGACAAGCAGGAAACGACACTGGTGGGAGACGAGACAAGACTGGGAGACGCAGGGAGACAAGTGGGGCCGGCGTCGCAGCATCTGGCATCTGACCGCAGAGAATGGGAGATATAGGGGGAAAAGCGGGCGATCCCGGAGCCAGCGTCATAGCATCGCAGAGACTGCGAGCGAAGAGTGGGAGACAGACAAGCGGGAGACACGACCCCAGAGACTGCGAGATACAGGGAGACAAGAGGGAGACACGACCCCGGAGCCAGCGTCACAGCATCTTGCAACTGACCGCAGGCACAGGGACACAGGCAGGAAACGGCACTGGTGGGTGGGAGACACAGGGAGACAAGTGGGGCCGGCGTCACAGCATCTGGCATCCGACCGCAGAGACTGGGAGACACAGGGAGACAAGCGGGAGACAACCCCGAGCCGGCGTCACAGCATCTGGCCTCTGACTGCAGAAGCTGAGAGACACAGGGAGACAAGCGGGAGACACGACCGTTACAGCATCTGGCATCTGACTGGAGAGACTGGGAGACAGGAAGACAAGCGGAAAACAGGGCCCCGGAACCGGCGTCACACTTTCCCATTCTCTATACCTTAAGTTAGAACCCCAATGCTTCGCTGTTTGGGGAATTATCAAATGGCAGTTTATCAGTATATTAATCCTTATGTTTCTGCTTTCGTTAATCTTCAACCCATTGTCTAATTATAATCAAGTAAATTTAAGGACGGGCGATAGCACAGTTGTTAAGAAAGTGCCAGTCACAGCACCACATTCTGGTTTGATATTCGACTCAGAATTAAATCCACTGGATTACTTGGATGTATCAATTAGAAGTTTTAAACAGTTAGACTTTTGGCTTTCTAATTCATTAGGCAACGAAATTAATTTGAATGGAGTGAATGTGTCATTTTCTTCATTAATAGTTAAACGTGATATTATTTAAATACTATATATATATATTCTCCATATGGAAAATCTATATATATATATATTATATGTCAAGTATTGAGGTAGGAGATGTTAATAATGAAATTACAACAGAAGAAGCACCTATTAAACCAGAAGAAGTCATTCCTGAACCAAAAGCGAAAGCAAAAGCATTACCAAGAACTAAAAAAGAAGTTGAATTAGTTCAATGCGCACATTGCCCTAAAAAGATGAAATTGAAAAGTTTGAGACACTCACACCCCAAAAATTGTAAGGGAGCACCTACTGAGTTATTACCAGTTAAACCACAACAACATATAAGAAAGATTCAACCAGAAGTAAAAGAAGAAATTAAGAATGAGATTAAACAAGAAGTGATTAAAGAAACCATGAAGAAACCCACAGCAACAGAATTATTAAACCAACATTATCAAGAACTGAAACAAAACAAAAACAAGATAAACAAGAAAAAATAGACAAATTATCTTCATCAATGCTTCAAAATAATAATCTAACTATATTATATCAATCATGCTTACGAGAAGTCATAGAAATGTAGAATTTAAAAGGGCGCCACAAGTAGAACGTCATTATGATGTTTCAGATTTATGGGGAGTTGCTTCAAGAATGAATTATTTTAAGCAGTTGAAGGACACACTGGAGGCGAGACAACCACAGGGAGCATTAATAAAGCATAGAAATGATTTGGCTGAAAGCAACAGAACCGAAAGTTACGGAAAGGGGTTAGACAGAATAAGAAACATATTAGACAACACACGGTCACCAAACGGAATACAAACAAAGGAACAACTAACAGCAAGAAAGAAACATTTAGAAGAAATGATTAAGAATATCTCTGATTAATTTATTTTCTAAATAGTTAATTCAATATGATTAAATCAATGAATAGATTGAATACAGTAGGACCGGTAAAAGTAGGGTCATTGAAATCACAATTACATTTGAGACCTTCTTATGATGAATTGTCAAAAGAAACTTTGGTAAGTGATGAGAACCGCCCATCAATTGAAAATGTAATAAACAGAAATTCAAAAGAAACCAGAACTGAACTGAAGAGAAGAAGTTAAGAAAGGAACAATGTCGGACGGTGGCAGTGTAAGAGCTAAACTTGATTATGAACTGAAACTTGCTGACACACTAAAACAACAACAGTCTTTCATTCAAGCAGGATTGACGGAAACAAACAAACAGAAAGAAGAACTTGCTGAACGAATGAGACTTTGGAAAGAACAACATGACGAAATGGCAAGTGCTGTTTCAAAGAGTTCATATCCTGCCGGTGTAGAAGTTCATTCAATGGTGTCCGCTGATGAAATGCCAGAATTAGAACCATTAGAGGAAGGCGAAGAAGAAGATGAACGAGAAGACGACCCAGTTGTTGAAGTAGAAGCAAAAGCAGAAGACGCTTATGGTTACAACGAGTTTAAGAAAAGAGCGTCTGAACTAACACCCGCTTATCTTGCAAGCAGACCAGAAGAGATGAAAGAAGTCATGGACAAACTGAAAGGATTTAGAAAGATTAAAGACAGTGTTTATAAAGAATTCACTGAGTTATATAATGCTTTAATTAATAGCGATGGTGATTTTATCAAGAAGGAACACAGACTGAAACTAGTAAGGTTTTACAATGACAAGTGTATTACTCAGTTTTCCACCCACGACCTAAGGAAAAAGAAGATAGTCCAACCGTGATGGATGGTTCATTTAAAGAAATACCTGCGGAAGTTTAATAAAATATATAATATTTAATATGACTGATAAATATTATGGATTACGCCGATGCCCTACTTTTGATGAAATGCTAAAGGAAGCGATGACGCACAGATTAAAAATTGAAATCATCCCCGAAAGACAGGTAATTGACTTGTCAATTAATAATATAGATTTTGACGAATTTGACCTTTCAAAATACGATAGGAGACTACGGTTGAATGCTAGGGTTCAAACTGATAAACAAGTTCTTCAACACGAATTGTTCCCTGATATGTTTGATGAAATAGCACCAACATCACAGTTATATGAAAACAACGAGGCTGACGCACAAACAACACGATATATAGCAAAAGATTTTGCTGATGCAAAGGTATTATATTCTAATATTATATTATTATTAATATAATATTTATATAAATTCTAAATTTTATTGAGTATTAATCGTTATATATTAATTATTATTATAATCATAATTCATATTTTATTTTAATATATTTATATATTATCAATATTTTATTTTAATATTATTTATTTATATCAATATATTTATATCAATATAAATAAGTATTAAATTAACCAAAAATACAAAATATAGATGAAAGACTTAATTAATATCATATAGACAATATTATAAAGCAATGCAATTTCAGGCAGGACTGAAGAAAAGAAAAAGTCAGATGAACCAAAAGATGTACCTGGGGCCTGGAACGACTGTTTCAAAGCAGGTGCGGGCCGAAAAACCACTTCTGAGGCAAACGACCGGAACCGGCTTGAAATCCCTAGCCTACGCGGCCTTGACTTTGCCAGGCCTGTCTACTTTCCATTTTTCCAGTTGGCTGAACCAGAAATGGAGGCGAGCATTCATGTGCACAATCTAGAATCGAGAAGCCACTGCTAAGTACAGTTATGACACTTCAGATCAGAGCATAATGAGTGTAGCTGCATGCATGTGTTCTTCACAGCCTTTGCCCAGTGCGCCTGGCTTGCTTTACAGAGAAAATGGGTTTCGGGTTGAGAATGAACGCATTAATCTCATTAAGTGTTTTTCACAAGATGAATGATTATTTTTTCATAATGTGCATTGTCGCGAAGCTTGCAAGCCATTGGCGTGGCATCTGCTCTTTGAACAAATGTTAGATTTCTTGTGTTTGCTTGATATCGTCTTTCCACAGTCCTCGCAGGTGTAAGACTGTTTTAGGTTTTTGTTGTAGTAGTTGTGGTGGTAGTTCTTCTGGTCGTCCCTCCACCTCACGGGTTGCTCACTGTCCTCGCTTGAAGTCTGGTTCTGTTCGCTTATCATCTGTAAGACTAAGTCGTTTTCTGCTTTCATCAGTTCAACCATCATATCAAATTCGTCATTTGCTATTCTCTGTTTTCTATTACCGTTAATGAAAATTCCTGTCATTTTGCTATATTATGGTGTTTTCTCTTTAAGTAGTTATATTTTTCTTTTTACCGCGGCTACTTTTGGTGTTTGTGCTTTCTGGGCTTCTGCTCCTGCTTCTTGTTTCCATTTGTTCCCTCGTCCATTCACTACCTCTTGCTATTTCTTGGGTGAGTTGCTCCTGCTTCTTGTTTCTGATTGTCTTCTGTTCATTTGACTACCTCTTGCTCTTTCTTCTGGTGAGTGACTTCTGCTTCTTGCTTCTACCTGTCGTCTTGACCAGAATGATGCCCTCGGTTGTTCTTGTTCCTGTTCTCTTGATTGTTCTGATCGTGTGGATGTCTTCTTGTCACGTTTGAATAGTTCAAATACGCTCTTGTCTGCTCCACCTAAAACTATGTTTCTTAACGACTTTATTTCTCGGCTTTCCTCTTTCTTCTTTTCCTCTTTCGCGGTTGATGCTGACGATGATGACGTTAAATGAAGACTTTGTAAATCTTCCTGCTTTTCATCAGACTGTTTTAAATCATTATCTTTTACCTGGAGCCCGAAACATTCGTTTTTAAACAGTCGTAAGAACATCCATCATCAGTTCCGGTCGTTTGCTGCAATTCCGGCCGTTTGGCCTGATCAGCATTTTCTGTATTTCGTGTTGGGCATATCCTTTTCAGCCATTTGACTTGCGTCTCTGCAAGACTGGCACCAACCCTGCCCGGCCAAGCCGCAGGGTCTCAAGCGTGCCGCAGCAGAATGAAATGCACTGATCCCTTTGTTTTCTGTTCTAGGCTTTCTTGCAAAAGGGCAAGGCATGGAGAAGGGGGCTGCGCGAACTGCACACTTTCAAGACCCTTCGGTTCCACGGGCAGAGCCACATAGGTGTAGCGCCAGCATCAGCAGCATGTGGGGTCGAGGAACATTGTTTATCACCCCAATTGGCGAGAACACTATAGTTGAGCGGCTTTGGCAGTGGGTCAAATCACTCTTCCCTCACGCACCCAATGGGTGTCTTTCAGGTGGTTTCCCAAACAACCCTTTCCAATCTTTACAAAGGAGGCTTCTGCTGGTAAAAAGGAGTGGTCGCCCCAATGGCCCCATCCAAAAGCACCTGAAAACCCATCACTTCAGAAACAGTTGTTTGCACGGACGGTTCTGGTTGTTGCACGCACGGTTCTGGTTGTTGCACGCCTGGTTCTGGATGTTTCCTGGTTTTGTCCATCGCCAGTTTCGGCCCGAAAACGGTTTTTCGGGCCGAAAACGAGCCGAAAACGGGCCGAAAAACCGCCCCCCGAAAATCCAATCTTCCCCCCGCAAAAAAAATCGAGGAGTCCGGCCGTTTTTAAAAGGATTTTCAGAAGTTTTTTTCAGAAGCTTTATAAGAAGCTTTATAAGAAGCTTTATAAGAAGCTTTATAAGAAGCTTTGTAAGAAGCTGTATAAGAAGCTTTATAAGGAGTTTTATAAGAAGCTAGCTTTATAAGAAGCTTTATAAGAAGCTTTGTAAGAAGTTTTTTCAGAAGCTTTATAAGAAGCTTTTATAAGAAGCTTTAAGAAGTTTTATAAGAAGCTTTATAAGAAGCTTTATAAGAAGCTTTATAAGGACCTTTATATGAAGCTTTATAAGAAGCTTTATAAGGAGCTTTATAAGGAGCTTTATAAGAAGAAGCTTTATAAGGAGCTTTATAAGAAGCTTTGTAAGAAGCTTTACAAGAAGCTTTCTAAGAAGCTTTATAAGAAGCTTTATAAGAAGGTTTATAAGAAGCTTTCCAACAGCCAACCCCAGCCCGAAAAACTACTTAAAGAGAAAATACCTTATATTATATAGAGTATAGTATTATGGTTACCATGTCAGAAGGAAAAATAATAGATTTCATTTTAAACAGCAAACAAGGCGAACTAATACAAACACAAAGACTCAAAATAGGCGACAAGACCTACAGATATGATAAGAACAAACCAGTTTCAAAGGTATTCCCACGAAACTCAAGGAAGTGGCGAGGAGTGACGGATATAGAAAGCATGGCCTTTTAATGAAAGGTGCTAACTATCTAAGACTAACGAGAGGCAGACCCTGACAGGATTGTGTCAAGCGTTTCAAGTCCAAAATCACAGACGAGCAACAAGCGTTCAAGGGATACGCCAACACCTACTCGATAAATAATATAAGATTAAAGGGGATGAAAGGTTTATCCTACTTAACATACCAGAAGCAACGACTGGTCGAATTCCTCGAAACCGATTTATCATTCAAAAACCCCGCCAACGAACTTATCCAAAGGAGGTTAAGAAGCAGAAGATACAATGTTCATAATCCTGATGAGTTGAACAGCGTCGTAAACAACGTTGGACACGACATTGAGACACAAATTCAAATAACCGACTACGTTCAGTCGGGATTGGTTCTTGGTCAGGTTGAAAAGTTAGTCATCAGTTCTGATAGGTACAATCCTACCCGTGGTTCATCATTCATTCCATTACCCGACTGGGTGGCAAACAACAAGGCTTGTATTAATATTAAAATGAGGGCGACTTATGTTTTAAATATTCCGTTCAATGTAGATTTTATGAGGTATACCAAAAAGACCCTCCCTGCGACATGCATCATTATAAGAAATATGTTAATGATACTTTCATCAAGTGGGATAATGTAGACTTTCCTGCTGGTAATGATGAGATTGAACTATTTTAAGAACAGAACAAACACATATCGGTCAATGTTTATTACATAAACCCCGATACAAATAGTAAAACCATTTTATTATACAAAAGAAGAAACAACCCTCAAGCACAACACAAAATCGGTTTGACTAAATTGACTGATGATGTTAAATCACATTACGCTTATATCAAAAATTACGATAAGTTAATGAGTAGTCAGACTAACAAAAAGAAAGTTAAAACGTATCATTGTAGAGCCTGCTCTCATGGTTTTCAATCAGAAGAGTTATTGAAGCAACACGAAGAACAGGGATGTCTAGCTGTTGAGGGTCAAAAAACAGAAATGCCAAAAGCAGGTGAAACAATAGCATTCAAAAACCATTTCAAGAAACTTAAAGCACCCTTCGTAATCTATGCCGACTTTGAATGTTTAACTGCGCCAATTGATGTTAAAAGCAAATCGGCAAAAGCTAAAACTACATCATATCAAAATCACCGCCCGTGTGGTTTTATGACTAATGTAGTCAATGCTATAACCGGAAGTAGTGAGCCTTACTTATACAGAGGTGAAGATTGTATGGATAAATTTGTTGAGAAATCAGTACAGTCAGAGGGGAAGTTTTGGAGAAAATGAAGGAGGACAAAGACCCTATTGAAACCGAGAAGGACTGGGATTCTTCAATAGTGCCACCAAGTGTAATGCTTATGACAATGAAGAGGGTCAAAAGAAATGCTGGGACCATTGCCACTTTACTGGGCAGTATAGAGGTTGCGCCCACGAGGACTGGTATGAGAAATTATAAAACCCCTGTGTTTATTCATAACCATAAAAACTATCATGCCCACTTAATCATCAACAAGGCTCACGAACTGAACAAGAATTCTAAAATAGAATGTATCGCTCAGAACAGCGAAAAGTTTATAACCTTTGGTTTTAAAAATCTTTGTTTCAAGGACAGTGTTAGCATCTTATCGTCTTCGTTGGATAAGTTGGTGAAGTTGAGTAAATATGAGGATGATAAAAGGCGTGAGAATTGGAAGAACAATTTCAGACACAGCGTTAGAAACCCGTATGTTAAAACCGATGAAGATTTGGATTTATTGGCCGATAAGGGTATTCATCCTTATGACTACTTTGATGGTTTTGAAAGATTTAAGGAAAGGGCTTTGAAGCATATGATGAGAACAAGCCATCAAATTATATTAGTTACTTGGATGCTAACAACTTGTATGGTTTAGCAATGTTGCCATTGAAAATATCAAGTGGGCAAAGAAAACGCCCAGTGTTGAAAATTGGAATGAAAACGATGAGTTTGGTTATATTATGGAAGTTGATTTGGAATACCCCGAAACATTGCACGACTTCCACTCTGACTATCCACTAGCGCCTGAAAGAATGAATGTAAATGTGAATATGCTTTCCGATTATCAAAAGCAAGTCTATAAAATATATTATGATGGAAAAACCCCGAAGGACGAGAAAACAAGTAAGTTAATACTAAATCTAAAGGGTAAAGAAAAATATGTGGTTCATATCAAGACTTTACAGTATTAGTTGAAAATGGGATTGAAAATGACCAAAGCCCATAGGACTATAAAATTTCAACAAAGGGCATGGTTGAAACCGTGGATTGACTTCAACACTGGTAAAAGGAAATAAGCCAAAAGCGATTTTGAGAAAGATTATTCAAATTTATGAATAACGCGGTGTATGGAAAAACCATGAAGGACAAAAGAAACCATATGGACTTTGAACTGGTGGATAATGAAGTTAGATATGAAAAATGTGTGAGTAACCCAACATTCAAAAACATATTTATTATAAATGAAAATCTGGTAGGAGTTGAAAAAACTAAAGCGAAACTGAAATTGGATAAACCGATTTTCCTAGGAATGAGTATCTTAGATTCAAGCAAATTACATATGTGTCAGTTTTATTATGATGTGTTGACAAAGAAGTATAATGAAAACATCAAATTGATATATACTGATACTGACAGTTATGTAATTCAAACAATGACTGATGATGTTTACAATGATTTCAATGAGATAAAGCAACACATGGATTTTAGCGACTATCCACCTGAACATCCATGCTTTGACAAAACTAATAAAAAGGTCTTAGGAATGTTTAAGGGCGAAGTGAATGGAAAAATCATTGCTGAATTCGTTGGATTAAAACCTAAATCATATGCCTTCACAATTCACGGTGAGGATGATGAGGATAAGAAATCAAAAGGTGTAGTGAAACAAGTGAAAAAAGATTTGTCGTGTCAGAACTATCACATATTTCAAAACAAAAAGCACGAAATCACATAATTTTATTAGGAGTAAGTCGCACCAAATATATTCAATGTCTCAAGCTAAGCAAAGTCTGAGTAATTATGAAAACAAAAGGTTTTATATTGATGCTTTCACTTCACTGCCTTATGGGCATTATTCCATAAATTTGTTTATCGAAATAGTTCTAATAATATGAAATTATTAGTCTTATTTTCAGGGACAAGGTCGGTTGGTCGGGTTGCTCGGGATTTGGGTTTTAGTGCTATTTCCCTTGATTTGAAAAATGCAATTATCAATACTGATATTTTGATCTGGGATTATCAACAGTTTGATTTGGGTGAGTTCGATGTGATTTGGGCATCCCCTCCATGCACCGAATACAGCCGAGCGAAGACGACGGGCGTCCGAAAGATAGATTGTGCAAACAGTATTGTTTTGAAAACCCTTGAAATCATTGACTACTTCAAACCTACATGGTGGGTTGTGGAAATTCCTCAAACAGGATTATTAAAGGAACAACCCTTCATGAGTGGGTTGAAATACTATGATGTGGATTATTGTAAATATGGCATGAACTATAGGAAAAGGACAAGGCTTTGGACTAACATTGCAACATGGAAACCCAGACCATTATGTAATAGGGACACCCGCATATCGAGCGCCCCTTGCAGTTTGCAGCCCGTTCTACAAGTTTTTTTCACGTCGCCGGTGGGAAAATTAGGAATGGGAAACATTTAGAAACTGCTCAACGCTTACCACCAAAAACTAAGGCGGAATGGGGCGATAATCCTAGCGTTCATAAACAGGAAGACCTGTGTAAAATACCGTCTGAGTTAGTGTTAGACATCCTCTGTAGTTTGGAATGAAAACCGCTTAAAGACGCATCCATATATGAGAATAATGGAGAATAATAGATATAACAACGGGACAGTGTATAGAATAATCGACAGGGCTTACAACACGTGCTACATAGGAAGCACCTGCGAAACTCTCCGTCAAAGAATGGCACGTCATAGGAAAGAATACAGAAGCTATTTGAAAGGGGGCAAGTATTTCATCACCTCCTTTAACATATTTGATGAGTTTGGTGTTGATAATTGTTGCATTCAGTTGGTTGAAAGCTACCCTTGCACTTCTGTAGAAGAACTGCGAAAAAGAGAAGGCTACTACAAGCAAACGACCAACTGTGTCAATAAGCAAACACCTGGAAGAACAAATGCTGAGTATAGAGAGCAATACCGGGAACAAATTAACCAACAAAAGCGAGAGCATTACCAGGACAACAAGGACGAAATCAATGAAACAAACAAACAGAAATACACGTGTGTTTGTGGTGCTGTTGTCCGTGTTGGTGGTGAAGCAGAACACGAAAGAATGAAGAAACATGAAAGGTTTTGAGGAAACAACCCAAACGAAGAAGAACAGCAAAAACGAGACGTGAAGAAACAACAGGCACATCAAAGAACGTTAGACAAACCTAAGCTTAAGTATGCCTGTTGTTGTGGTTCAACGCTACGGATTGGAGACAAGTCATCACATGAGAAGACCAAGAACCATCAAGAATACATCAAACATGAGGCAAAGAGTGAAGCAAAAGCAGAAGGATTTGTATAACATATCGTCCGAGTTAATCATCTCGTAGGGTCCCCAAGGTGTCCCCAAAATGAGGGGGCTGGGTGTCCCCAAAATGGGGGACTGGGTGTCCCTAAAATGGGGGACACGGTGTCCCCAAAATGGGGGACTGGGTGTCCCCAAAATGAGGGACTGGGAGTCCTCAAAATAGTGTTTCGTTGAAATGAGGGACCGTGTCTCGTTGAAATGAGGGACCGTGTCTCGGTGAAATGAGGGACCGTGTCTCGTTGAAATGAGGGACCGGGTCTTGTTGAAATGTCTCGTTGAAATGAGAGTAACTGAATAATGGTTCGGTGGAATAGGACTATGGAGAGGATAAGTGAATTAGTTTTGATTCATAATATATATATATATATATATTTATAGTATGTTTAAGCAGTATAAACTTTTATATCCTTTCGCTATACTATACTTATAACCTATGAAAAACTTTCAATGACAAAAACGATGTCAAAACAAAAGCACCACCCAATACCCCAGAACTTGATAACTACTAAAAGGGCTAACTCTTTCAAGTGAAAAAATGTCAGCCCCCAGCCCAGCAATGAACAAGGCGAGAATTTATCCAAATGATTACCTTAACGAAAACGATATATAAGCTCCGCAAAACACCCCTTTTAAAAACGAATAAGGGGGAACACAGATTTGAGATGAACATAAAAACCAGAACAGGGGACCATCAACAGGCCTTCCCCCAGACCCCCCCTTTTCTCCATTTCCCCCCCCCCCCCCCGCAATAGTCTGAAACCGTGGGTTTGGGGAGGGGTAAGGGGAGGGGGAACAGGTAAGGAGCATTTCTTATGTCCAACACGCCGCCTTGTTGTCGGCGGATTTGGGAAGCTTGCGTTGTTGTTTGGTTGCAGGTGTCCCGGCCGAATGGCTGGGGGATGGACGTACGGAGATCGACTCGATCAGCGCGTCGCAGTTCGAGTGGGAGACCTTTGAGAAGCACTACGTGGCGCCACGGCGGCCGCTGCTGATCAAGGGCGGGGTGCGGATGAGCGTGAGCGACCGCCGGAAGTTCACGCGGGAGGGCCTCGTGGAGGTGGCGGGCTCCCGCAAAGTCACGGCCTACGCCACGCCCTACGAGAACGACTTCCGCGAGGTCCAGGCTGTGGAGATGTCCGTGGAGGACTACGCCAGCTTCCTGGACCACCGCTTGGACGACCTGCCGGGGGCTTGGGAAGCAAGGGAGAGAAGGGGCCAGAGGCAGCGGTCCACGACGGTGCTGCTTTGTTTTTTTACTGTGCATGTCCGTTTTCGAGGCAGGAGCCGAATCTGAGCTACGTCTTCGAGCGGCTGCCGGAGGATGAGGGCCCGCTGGGCTTCGCACGCAGCCCGCCGAAGCTCCTCGCGGACCACGTGAAGCTCCGCTCCGCGCAGTTCGTGTGGGGCGGCAGTCTGATGGGTAGCCCCCTGCACCACCACGTGGATGCCGTGCCGAGCCAAGGAGCAACGCACAACACAGAAATCCGTGATTGAGTAGTGCATCTGCAAGTGTGTATGCTGCACGTATAGCCCCAGCTATGTGCTTCTTTCTTTGAGGTGAATTCCTTGCTCTACGGCCGGAAGCTATGGTTCCTGAAGCCTCCAGCGCAGCAAGAGTTCCGCAAGACGGTCGTGTACCAGGAGACTTGAGTTGCCGCTGCACTCGTTGGTTTGTCTCCCAGGCAGCTTGAGATCCTGCACACTCGCACCTTGCACGTTTCCACTTCGCTTCTCCCCTCGAGAAACGGCGGACTCACAGGATTTGAAGACGTGCAAAGCGATGTTTCAGACGGCCAGGATTTGATGAAGGGTGGCCCACAAGGTCTGCGAGTCATGCAACAGGGCGGCGACTTGCTATACGTACCGCAGGATTGGGCCCACGGAGCGCTGTGTGTGGAGCTCAACTTCAGAAGTTTCAAAATCAGGTCGGGTTGGACGATTGGACAAGGGACATGGCCAGTATGGGTTGGGTCTGTGAGTGGCTCAGGCCTGAACCAGTGCATTGGCCTGGCGCACGAGTTCGATGTGAAGTCGCAGACGTCTCCCGTGCCTGTGGAGACTGTGACTGCTGGCCTTGGAGTAGCCGCTGCTGGCGTGGCTTTTTTCTCCGCTGCCATCATTTATTGGCTAGTAACACACGTTTGAAGCGAGAAAATAGCGCGGCATATGGAAGCGCGAGCGAGTGCAAGGGCCGAATTCAGAGTCTCCTCAGAATCTAACTTCCCATCCGCGATTTTGGGCTCGCGGCCAGCCTCGATAGCGAAAATGATACTGAATCGGTTGGCCTTCCTGGCATGGGCGAGTCCGGCATTCAGCTTGGTCTCAAGGGAGTCACCACCCTTGGCTCCGGAGCAAGCGTACGACCCCAACAGGGCACCTTCAGAGGAGAGCCTCAGGGAGTTTTCCGGCGACTGGCTTTTTCACGTGAGGACGACCTCTTGCCCCTCGGGCAAGTGCATTGCATCGTGTTGCGATGTGTTGCGATGTGTTGCGATGTGTTGCGATGTGTTGCGATGTGTTGCGATGTGTTGCAAAGTTGCCAGCGCTGCGTACTCAAGCCTCAAGACCAAGCTGAGGTCATGGAGATGCTTTTGACAATGGCACCTACACCTCGGTGTCTCGCACGTTTCTGCCAATGCTGTGCTTGGGCTCGGTGGGGCTAATTCTGTGTACTGGCGGCGCTTCCAAGCGGGTGGATCCTCCACCCGATGCTGAGAACGCATCGGCGAATGACAGCCCTCAGTCATCGCCGCAGTCACCACCGGCTTCGGGCAGACTGTGGCACGTGGACTTTGCCCGCATCTGTGCAGTGATGTGCGTGATCTTCGAGCATTGCGGCGGCTCAGAGGCATTTGGGATCTGGGGGCACTGGGCAGAAATCTGGCGTGATAGGGAGCTTGTAACCCAGCGCAGTAACCGAGTAACCGGGGGCAAGATGGGCTGTTCCTCGAGATTTGCGACGCAGAAGCATGTGTTGTTTTTGTTGTTTTGTTCATCGCAGTCTCGTGACTACTAGGGCTGGCTCCCAGCTGCCTCCCAATCAGAGCCAACAGGCAACCCGCGGGCCAAGTGATGCTGGGGATGTTGCCAGACCAGCCCTCGCACCTATACCGTCTCGTGGCAGCCAAGTTGATTGACGATAAAACCTTTCACCGGAACCGAGGTGGGATGAGCTACACTCATCGAAATGTGGGCTTTGGCCTGTGGTGGGCACTGCCATATTTGTACCTCACCAGCGGCATGTCTTCGATGATATCCAAGTCTTCGATGTGGGGCTACATCTTCCGCTTGCTCTTGGTATTCGCAGTGGGTGTGCTGGCGAACCTCTTCGCTGACGTGGTGACTCGCCGGGACTGGCGGCACGACTTTGGCAACACCATCTTCCAAATGTTCTTCGTTGCGCCTTGGATTCGCATGATTCAGCTCTTGCATTTCGGAACGCGAGCGAGTGCTTTGAAACCTGTGGGTTTGGGGTAAGTCGGGGAAGTGTGTCCGGAGTCCAGTTTGCCCGTGAGTCCAGCTTTGCTACTAGACTCCAAGAAGTTTTCGGGCTCGACATGGCTGTATGTTGGGCCAAAAGGCTCCAGAAACGCTCTTTTGCGCTGACGTGCTTAAAGGACACCGTGCATGTTTTGGCATAGGATGATATTTCAGGTGATGCTGCTGATCATGGCGCCCCTTGCGGAGCCGCTGCGTTTGGCGCTGCGGGACCGCGCGGCAGGCCAGAGCGTGGGTGTGAGCACGCAGCTGATGGCGGGCTGGTGGGGCCTGCTGGCGGCAGCAGCCTTGGCCGCCTTCGTGCGGGGCTACACGGGGGACTCCCCGGACATCGTAACGCAGACCTTCCAAGACGAGAAGGTGTCCCACTGGATCCAGTTCTATGCTCCAGTGCTGCGCCACACCCCCATCATTCTGGTGCACGTGGGCGGCACGCTCTTCCTGAGTCTGTTGGCCACCATCATCTGCAGTGATCACCTCAGCGGCGTGGTGGGCTGGGTGCTGCTGGCCTTCACGTACCTGCAGATGATCGTGATACCCTGGGACCAGGACAGCTTTGCCCACCTGGTGACCTTGAACATCCTGGGAATGGTCACCTACCAGTGGCCGCCTGGTGACAGGCATGTCACGGCATGTCGCGGCATGGCATATCATGCATGGCATGGGAAGCTGCCTTAGTTTTCTAAGGCCGCTGGCCGGCAGCACCAAAATTGCCGCGTGGGTGCAGGCATATTGGCCATTTCTCTTGATGTTCCTTTGCCTGGACTCGATGCCTGACATGTGGGGCCGTTGCGATGTGCATTCCCCATATTCGACCTGGGAAGCTCGGCAAAGACTGTGCACTTGTCTCTGGTCTTTTTCTACGGAATGCGATTTCAATTCTTTCTGCCAATGCTAGGAGCGATTTCGCATGTTCTTGGGGGAGTTCATTTTGGTGGTTTGCTTTGTCACGGGCGCATTCACTCCATCTGACCCGAACAATATCACATCCTGGCTGGGCCACTGGTCACTCTATGCCTATTGCTTCCATGTGATGTGGTATCGCCTGCTGGGCTCTCCCTATGGAGCCATTGTGACCTTTGCATGCATCCCAGTCTTCTGGCTTCTGAGTCGAAGCCAAAGTCGCACGAAATAGGCCGTACATTCCGACTCGGAAAAGCTGCGCTTGGCTGATCTTGCTTGCCTGAAGGCTTGCTCCTTGTGTTGAGATTGAGAGTATTGAAACGAGGGCTCGGCTCAGGCGCCGTGCCCGCCATGCGCCCATTGCGCCCATTGCGCCCATGGCTGCTGCTTCTCTCCGTGAACTCCGTCGCATCGGAGTTCTCGGAGTTCTCGGAGTACTTGAACGAGTTCTCGGAGTTGGCGGAGGCGTACGTTCGGCGCCTGGCGAAGGTGCCAGACTGGCGCCAGATCCCCGGGGACACGGACTGGTTCGAAGGCTGTGGCTACGGCAACTACGACATCCGCGGCGCCATCGCTGCGGGCCTGGAGCACAACAAGGAGAAAAACGAGAAAGAAAAGATAGACATAATGAAAGAGAAAGACTGTGCTTGCACTGACTCTCTTCATCCACAGGTTCGCAAGCACGTGGCGATTTGTTTGGGTCACTGCGGCCCGCCGTCATGTACGCTGAAGATGGCTGTGCCTGTGTCTGCATTCAGCTTTAGCTTTGCAGCATTCCGCGCTTGGCATAGAGCGTGCATTCGATGCAATTGCCACTCAGGAGTCCAACTGTAATTGCTTGCACTGCACCATGTTCTGCATGTCGCGTGCCTCCTATGTGGATTCATGCCTCAACAACCACACCCGCGACTTGTGCTTGGGATTCCAGAGCATCATAACGGCTGTGACAAATCGTCCGGCCCTCAGACTCGAAGAATCGAAGACATGCTTGGCCGGTGCATGAGACTTGCCTAGTGCCGCTCTCCAAGAAACCTGCAACCCGGACTGCAACGGCACAGCTCGGCTGCTCCTGGGACACGTGGCGCTCTTGCTCATGCTGGTGAGCTGGTCCAGATAAGACATTCAAAAGGGCCCCAGTCAGCCCAAGGCCGCAGACCGACGTTTCACCGTACCTGTAAACACAGGCATGCAAAACCAAGCGGCTTTCCTAGGCGTGTGCTTGTGTTCGAACAGGATAGGTGACGTGCACCATTTCGGGGATTGAAAGTGCAAATGTGGGCCGCGGCTCAAGAGTGGAAGGGGCATTCTGCTGCCATGGTTGCGGCCTCAGGGCCTATCACATCTCAAAGCTCAAAGAAATCCATCTGAGATTCCGAGCAACAAGAAGGCCAGGATCGAGGGCGAGAAGGCCTGCCTGCCTGTCCTGTCAAAATGCCAAGGCACCATCCATGTTGTCTCACCAGCCTTACCAGCCCGCGCTTAGCAGGTTGGCATCGCTAGCATCACCGGCATCACCAGCATTCCTCATGCTCGGCATTGTCAACACCATGTCCAACATGTGCATTCCCACAAACTCACATCAACCAGCAAATCACTGTCGCGAGAGCATTTTGCTGAGCCACAGTGCGCATCACTCACATTGCTGTCCACTCTGAGAAAGGAATGTGGCGCTTCAGAAACCAACCCACTTTATAATTGGTGTAGAGGAAAGAGGTATCAACACCAGCATTCACTAAGGACACCTCTATCTAGATCTAGCGTGATCTACCAGCATCATTCAAAACTTGAAGCCTGCGCCAAAGAAGCGTCACGCAGTTTGCTTGCCCAAGCAAGCAATGACATTCCGGGTAATCGTGGCAAACAAATACAGATAACAAGGAGTTCGACAGCATAAGAAGGCAGAGTCGCGCATACAGCCTGAGGCGAGATCAACTGGAAGAAAGAGCGAATCTGACGCACATTTGTATGGTTGGTATCATGTCTGCAAAGAAAGTACAGGATGACGGGAGCAATCGGCATCGTAAAAGCAGATGCAAGGTTGGGCCTTGGAAGTAGTGTCAGAATAGTGCGGATAGACGGAGTATCATAGGTTGCACGGAACGTGTGAAACGTGATGCAGCGCGTTTTGTGGCCGACATGTACAAGTGCAAGTAATGCAAGAATTGCAAGACGTGTCAGGGTGACGCTGGCCAGAGGCTCAAAGAGCTCGTGTTTTTTCGGCCGAGAAAGCCATTGGCACCCAGGTCTTCCCTGGGTTGAGAAATATCGCCCAGACCGGATTGAAGATGTCGCTCAGCAGGACGCCAGTGGCGATATCGCTGGTTAGTCGGAGATGCAGGTGACAAGTCTGTCAAGTCTACGGGTTCCTTGCTTTGCAAGGAGGAGGTTGTTGCGGCACTCAAGCACAGCTTGCAGACGGGCCTGCCTCTCAGTCAACTCCCCACCGCTTTCAAATTTCTGTGAACAGGCGAGCTGCCAAACCTGATGCCAAGCCCTCAGCCACCGTCATCACATCTCGCCACGTTGCGGTTGGCCACAGGTTCTATGGACCGCCTGGCACCGGGAAGACCACGGTGGCGCTGCTCCCAACGGGGGAAAATCCGAAGAAAAGAAGACGAAGCCATGTTATGGGGAACCAGGAACCGGGAACGGTGCCGAGGCCCTCGCTTTGATGAAGCAGTTTTTTGGTCAAGACTGGCGGTCCAGAGTCAAGGACCGACATGCAAATGCGAGATGCCTGGCGTTTGGGCCTGTGGGCTGTGGCCAGGAGCTCAACGCTTCGGACGAGCGCGGCATCTCGGCGGTGCGTGAGAAGGCTCGCGAGTTCCCAAGTTTCGTTATGACTTCGATGGCCAAACATCGACAGGTGAAGACCTTCGCTCAACTCACAATTGGTCCGATGCTGCGCAGTTCGAACAGTTAGCGCTGGACTTGAGCTAAGGATCCAGTGACTCCAAAGCGCGGTTTAGAGCCATGCCCTCGGGTAACATGTGTGGTGGCGCCTGCATGTTCCAGACGAGGTGATCATCCTGGATGAAGCCGACTCCATGACGTGCGCAAGCTCTTGGATTGCCTGGGTGACCTGGGTGCACTGAAGTGCTAAGGCACGATGCTCAGGCGGCTTTGCGGAGAATCATGGAGGAGAGCCGAGCCTCAGAGCCAGCCGGAAAATGACGACTGTCCAGGAGTACGTGCAGGTGACGCGATTCATCATCATTTGCAACTACGTCTCCAAGATAATCGAGCCGAAGACTAACACAGTTGGAACATCGGAAAGTCGCAATATGTGAGGCCCTTGCACTCCAGATGCTCCAAATTCCGATTCCAGCTGGTAGGCTGGGAATAACGCTGTCAGCAATTGGGCAGTTGCGACTGGCTCGCTCAGGTTGAACAGGGAAAGTTTGGAGGTTTGATGTTACCGACTGCTTGGTGCCAGGGCGCAAATCTAGTGAAGAGGCTATTGTCGCCAGAGACATTTGACTCACCTGTCAAGAAATCCGTGACTAGGTGTCTGACTCGTTTCTCAGTGTACCCCAAAACCTTTGGTGGGGAAGCGGGCTTAGGCACGCCCTTTGCAGCCGTGTGAAAGGTTTCGAAATGCAAGGTCCAGAGTTTCAGAAGAGCCGCCTGCTGCACATTTGCCAGCAGGAGCTGCTTCAGCTGCCATACGGTCTATTCGCCTTATTGTCGGGATTTGTACGAGGAGAAAGTGACGATCAGCCCCAGCGCACTGGACAAGCTCATCACTTTGTCCAAGGTCCTTGGCGCTTTGTCTTACGGAGGTGACCAATATGCATGTATGGCATTTGTGACGGATGGTTTCTAGATACAAGACTCTAGAGGCCCAAATGGCCAGGGGCTCTTGTTGGTGCGCCATCATCAAACCATAAACCAATTTTAAAGCCACCCTTAGCCAACCCTGAACCCCCCAAAACCAGCCCTAAACCAACCTTGAACCAGCCCCTAAAACCAATCCTAAAACCACCCGAAACCACTCCAAACCAACCCTAGCGCAAACCTAAGCCAACCCAAAGCAAGCCTAAACCAACCCTGAACAAACCCTTAAACCAACCCTAACCTACCCTAACCCTGAACCAACCCCTAAGCCAGCCCTAAGCCAGCCCTCAAGCAAACTTACACCAACCCTCAACCACCCCTTTCTACCCTTAACCAACCCTAAGCCAACCCCACTACTAGCTTGAAAAAAAAAACTAAATGGTCCAATTGAGGCCTTTGTCACAACGAGTTGTTTCCCTGCCACGGACGCGGACATGAATTGCAGATTCTTGCGGGTGGGTTGCTAAGATCATCGCAACCACTTTTTGCCGCTCCAACTCGCCTGTGAAGTCACGCTGAGTTCTGACACTGAGTCGTCAGGGTGACATGCGCTGTGCCGTGACCATGCTGCAAACTGCCGTCAGCTTCTACACGCAGGCCCCGCTCGAGAGTCAAGTTTTACATTTCAGCTCGAGCGCCAAATTCCCGCAGGTCGACGAGGACTCCTTAGTAGAGGCCGAGAGTAAAATGGACACATGTCCATGTTCCATGTGATTCCGTGTGATTCCATGTGCCAGGTTGCCTGCGCGGTGCCAGAGTCAAAGACCATGGAATTGCTGAGCCAGACCAAGGCTGCCCAGACCACGGACCAGGTGCCGAGAGAAACACTGAAAAGCAACATCAAGCAACACAAAAAGAGAAGAGGTGCCGACTAAAGGTGCGCCCCATGTGTGCAGGTGCTGCAGGCGGTGCGCAACTTCCTGTTGGATGGCTACTCGGGTTTGCAGGCCGGCAACTCGATGAGAGAGGAAAATAGAGCTGCAAAAGAGAAGTCGAGGTCATGGAGCATTTGCTGGAGCTCATCGCGGAGGACAGTGAACTTTGTTACAAGTGCTCAGCGAGTGCAAGCACGAGGATCCATCCTTGCCGGATTTGGCGAAGGCCAAGTGCGCGATCCTCTTCTCTCAGGCATGGCGCATCATGCGGGGGAGCTGAAGCCCTCTGACAGCAGGCAGATGAGCGCCTGTGCCAGGGCTGCGACGAGGAACGGGGAGAAAAAGTGG
>CAUJNA010000101.1:0-136740 GCA_963377175.1 Effrenium voratum
CGAAACAGCCAGCCTGGCTTGACATGTAAAGATCTGGTTATTTGGCTCCTGTCTGGGCTTGGCCAGCCGCTGATAAACTGTTCGTGTGGCGCAATGTCAAAACGGCCAGCTATGTAAAGATCTGGTCATTTGGCTCCTTTCTGGGCTTAGCCAGGCGCTGATAAACTTTTCATATGACGCAATGTCAAAACGGCCAGCTTGGCTTGAAATGTAAAGATCTGGTCATTTGGTTCTCTTCTGGGCTTGGCCGGTCGCTGATAAACTGTTCATACGGCGCAATGTCAAAAATGGTCATCCAAGCTCGAAATGTGAAGATCTGGTCAGTTGGCTCCTTTCTTGGCTCGGCCAGCTGCTGTAAACTGTGCAAATGGCCAGCCTGGATTGCAATCTGGTCAATCGGCTCCTCTCTGGGCTTCGCCAGCCGCTGATAAACTAATCATATGGCGCGATGTAAAAATTGCCTTCCAAGCTCAAATGTAAAGATCTTGTCGTTTCGCCCCTTTCTGGGTTTGGCCTCGAAATGTAAAGATCTGGTCATTTGGCTCCTTTCTGGGCTTGGCCAGCCGCTGATAAGTCGTTCATATGGCGCAATGTAAAAATGGCCACCCAAGCTTGAAATGTGTAGATCTGGCCATTTGGCTCCTTTTTTGGCTAGGCCAGCTGCAAATGCAGAGATCTTGCACTTTGTTGCTTTTAAAAGAGTTCACTGGGCTGATGTTTCAATTTCCTCTTGTGGAGCACGATAAAATTAGCAACCGGGCTTGCGATGACTTTCAGAGTTGGGGAGTTTGTCATTCGCGACGCCCGTCTTGAAATTTGGAGAAACTAACGAAATCTCCTATGTTGTGGGTAACCAATCTGGGTGGGTGGGAAAACTAACACAAAACTTCCTCAATCCATTTGATATACCCTCTAGACCCTAAAGTCTAAGCCGAGCCCCCCTAACCCTCAAAGGGGCGAGGCTTCGCCGGAACGACAGTGAAGCGCCCTCTTGCCTTCCGGGCGAGGAGGAGTCTCCGAGCAAGACAACATAACGGGTGCTAGCCCGCGGCAGTGCTGCTGCCTATACCAGTAAAGGTAAACACCCTAAACCCAACACTTTTTTGGCCGATCCGTTTTTCCTCTACTGAGGGGCAAGCCCCAATGGCCACTTTATCAAGGCCAGCCACAACGGCCACTTTCTCCGATGGCCACTTCATCAGGCCAGCGCTATGGCCATTTTGGCAAGACCAGCCCCGTGGAACTTCATCCAGCAAGGCCCAGCCAATGGCCGCTTTATCAAGGGCAGGCCCAACTTTATCAAGCAAGAAATTGCATACGCTGCCACACAAAGAATTTATCAGCGGCCGGGCCAAGCCACTTTTAGGGAGCCAGCTGTATTTGCAGTCCTTCGCGCAGGCAAAAGCCGTCTTGGCTGCGCGAAGCTTTTAAGGTTGGCCCCGGCGGCGGATGGGGTCTTATCAGCAGAGGAGAAGTCTTCGAGGCAAGCTCGGCTGCTAAACTTGCCCTAGGCAGCGCCGCCCTTACTCGGTAAAGATAAACCTGGCGTGGTCCAGGCTACGGGCTGCGGCCTCCGTTGCGCGTCAGGTGAACATGCCCGCGTAGATCTCTTGCTGGAGCGGCTCTGGCACGGCATTTTTGCGCCTCCCGCCTTCTTCGTAGTTGTTTGGGTTTGTCTCCCAGCCCAGGTCGAGTTTGCCCAAAGCTGGCTTCCTCATCTTTTAGAAGAGCTGATTGACGACGGCCGCCTTCTGCCGTGCGCAGGTGACCACCGTTGTGTCCGGGCGGCGG
The DNA here is from genome assembly GCA_963377175.1 of Effrenium voratum. Taxonomy (NCBI): domain Eukaryota; class Dinophyceae; order Suessiales; family Symbiodiniaceae; genus Effrenium; species Effrenium voratum. The sequence goes on from CAUJNA010000101.1 coordinate 1,792, forward strand.
CGCAGAACTTCCTCAATCTCCTCCAAGGTTGGGGTTGCAGGAGGCCGCGCCCGACTCAGGGCAACGTAGCCGCCGGCTTTGAAGCTTGACATCCAGCCAGCGCTGGCGTACCCTGGCCGCGCCGGGTAGCACGTCATGCGGTCGTCTTCCACCTCTTCCGTCAAAGGGAAGAGGGCCAGGTCCTTGCCCATGGCCGTGGTCACACGCAAGCAGCCAGAGGCTGGGTCCAGGCGGCGGACCGTAACCCCCATTGTTCACACGTTGTGAAGACGCATCCCCGAGCAGGTCTTCTGCAGCGACGGGCCTGGACGCACAGCTGGTTCACGGTGGCCGCTTTGCGCTTGCGAAGGTGATCTCGGGATGGCGCTGCAGGAAGACTTCAATCTCATCTAGACTTGGATTCCCAACCAAATTCTGGGCGACGCCCCAAAGACCTTGCCAAGCTTGCGCCGCTTCGCCAACGTCTCGCTCTCTGGAACCAACCCGGAGATTGTTGCCACACTTCGCACGCTTCGCCCCGTCCGCGCTCGCCTTCGCTCCCCGCTCGTCTTGCACCTCCGGAGCTTCGCGCAAACTTTTCTCCTCTTGAAACAGATCGATCGAGTCGTGCCCCGCGCAAAGTTTGAAATAAGAACAAGAAACCCCGGCCCGAAGGTGTGCTGCTAACTCCGGGTGGATTGGGGCGGGCCATCTAGCCCTAAGCCTCCATCTGAGCACACCCTAAACCCTAAACCCTAAACCCTAAAGTCTAAGCCGAGCCCACCAACCCCATATGGGCAAGGCTGCCGGAGCGCCAGCGGAGCGCCAATCGTCTTATCAGCCGAGGAGAAGTCTCCGAGGCAAGCTCGGCTGTATAACTAGCCCTGAGCAGTACTGCCCTTACTCTAGAAAGGTATACACCCTAAACCCAACACTTTTGGGTGGCCGATTCACTTCTCAGCCAGGTTCTGTCCCTCAAGCTTTGCTGGCTATTCTTGTCAATGCAGAAGGCAGCTAAATGGCCAGATCCTCACGGATGGCCAATTCCACATGATCCTACACAAAGAGTTTAAAGCCAAGCTGTTTTTAGCGACAAGCGGCCCGATGGCCGTTGTATTGAAGGCTGCGGGCCAATGACCGTTTATCAATCCAACTCCAACGGCAGTTTTATCCAGGCATGCCAATATTATCCCGCGCAATCAAGTTATCAGCGGCCGGGCCAAGCCATTTTTAGCCAGGGCTGGCCCAATGGCCGCTTCATCAAGGCCCGCCGTGTTATCAAAGCGGAAGCAATCGAAATGCCAGACGCCCCTATTTAAGCCACGGACGGCATCCCACATGCTCCTACACAAAAAGCTTCTTTAAATTTTAGCAGGAAGCGGCCCGATGGCCGTTGTGTCTCGGGGGCGGCCATCTTTTCAAAGGCAGTTTTTTAGCCCTGCGGTCCTTTAGTGCGCCGGCGTGAAGTGCTCCGGCTCCAGGAGGCCGCCGAGCAAGTAGTCTGTGTCGCGTTGCACCCGACTCAGGGCAACGTAGCCGCCGGCTTTGAAGCGCTTGACATCCAGCCAGATCGTGACGTGCGCCAGCTCAGCCCCTTGCAGTTTGTGGATGGTGCTGGCGTACCCTGGCCGCGCCGGATAGCACGTGATGCGGTTGTCTTCCACGTCTTCCGTCAAAGGGAAGAGGGCCAGGTCCTTGCCCGTGGCCGTGGTCACGCGCAAGCAGCCAGAGGCTGGGTCCAGGCTGCGGACCGTGGCCTCCATGCCGTTCACAAAGTCCACGCCCTTGTTCACGTTGCGTGTCAGGTGAAGACGCATCCCCGAGTAGATCTTCTGCCGCAACGGCTGCGGCGCGCCCTCCTTGCGCTTGCCACTGCCCTCGTAGTTGGCGGGGTTTGCTTCCCAGCCCATGTCCAGCACGCCCAAGACCGGCTTGCGCATCTTTTCGTACAGCGCCTGGACGCACAGCTGGTTCACAGTGGCCGCTTTGCGCCGCGTGCAGGTTGCGAAGGTGGTCTCGGGATGGCGCCGCAGGACGGCTTCAATCTCATCTAGACTTGGATCTCCTGCGTGGGTCCAGGCCTTGCGGCCGCGGCAAATATCCTTCAGCTGGTCGGCTGTCGGCCTCGAGGTGCGCAGCAGCTGGAGCTTCTTGCGGAGTGCCTCGTCCTTGCAGCGCCACATCTCGTGCAAGTCCACCTTGAATGTCATCCGCCACTTCGGGCTGTCGGTGGCCTGGCTGTCGCCCACGCCGGGCAGCTGCCAAAAGTCCCCGGTGAAGACAAGGCCCGGGAGCCGATCTGCGGCCTCCCACATCTGGATAATCCGCTCGAACTGCTCTGCGTCAAGCTGTGAGACCTCGTCCACTACCACAAGGTCGTACTGCGCAAGGATGTCTAGGTGTTCGTCCGCTCGGTCCTTCCAAAGCCAGAATGCTGCTGCACAGGTGTCCACATCTGCCGTTGGGTGCCTGCTTCGGACCCTGGCCGCCTGCTGGGCTGTGGGCAGCGCGTAGAGCACACGGCCGCCGCTCTCCAGAATCTGGTCAACGCAGTTGCCCACAACTGTGGTCTTGCCCGTGCCCGGCGGGCCAAGGCCGGCAATGGGTCTGGCCTCTTTGGCCGCAGCTTCTCGGAGCTCGTCCAGCTCGTCAATGTTCTCGACCGCCCGCGCCTTGGCAGCCCGCTCGGCTGCGGCGAGGACGTTGTCTCGTAGAAGCCGCTGCTGCTGGTTGAGCTGCAAGCTTTCGTCCGGAGCCGGGCCTCTGCTAGGCTGCGGCGTGCTCCTTCTGCGTCGCCTTGAGCAATGTGGCCCGCAAGGTACTGCTCCACGAGGTGGCGTTCCGCCTTCAGCTTTGCGAGGAAGGACTTGACCTTGGCGACGCCCATGGCTTCCAGCTCCAGCTCCTTCGTCACCGCCTCCTCGTTGATCCAGTGCTCCGGACAGCGGGCCAGGGCGTTGCCGAGGTGTCGGTACTGCGTGGGCACTTTCTCTATCGCCGCCGGGTCAACCAAGTCTTCCAGACTCCGGAAGGGCGACCAAAGCGCCAGCCATTGGCCGAAGTAGCGATCGTTGAACACCGAGACCGTCTCCACTGCGATCAGCTTCTCGCCCTGCATTTCGCAGCTGTTGGCGAAGGTCTCTAGGCTCTCAGCGCTGCCTTCCTTGTTGTGCCTGCGCCGAATCCATTGCGCAATCTCGCCCTTCTTGTTGGTTTTCCGGGCGAACTCTAGGAGGCACATGTCCTCGCGGCGCCAGGCGCTTTCTTGGTAGAGCTGAACGATCTTCGGCCGGGCCTCCTCCTTCATGCCTGGCCAGGGCGCCCGCAGCTCCTCCATGGTTCCGCGGTAGCGACAGGGCGGGAAAGTCTTGGCCGCAAGATACAGCCACATCTCCGGCTCGCAAGGCTTGTAATCGAAAAGCACCCTGCGGGCTACAGAGAACGCCAAGGCCTCGTCTGCCAGCCACTCCTTTTGAAAGGCGTCGGAGAACTTGGGTGTGTAGGTCGCGCAGTACTTCAGCAGCGGGCCGCGGTCGTTGCCGAGGAGCGCGTCTTGGTGACACTTCGTGATCTCCAGGGTGTCGGGGAAGTAGGCCCTGTGCCCCGCCGCGGCGTCCTCCGCCGTGTGCCTCAACCGCAGGAGCTGCGCTGCGTCGTCCCAGTGAGACGCCTCCTCCTGGATCGGCCAGCCAGTCGCCGCGCCTTTGCGCCGCGGCCGCCCCAGCACGTAGCCCCGCAGCGCCGCCTCTTCCTCACCTGGCTCTGTCGCCCGGATCTTGTCCTCAAGCTTGGCCCGCTTCGGCTCTCGCATGTAGTTGAGGCTATGGCAGTGGACCCGCCCGCTGCCGTGGTAGGCCTGGGTCGCCGCCTTGCGCTTGCCATCTTGATACTCCAGCCTGAAGAAGGCCTGGCTGGTCTCCGCGCCGTTGTCGCTCGGGCCAAGGAGGTGGCTTTTCCAAACGTCCCCGCCGTCGGCGCTGCTGCGCTTGTTCATCCCCGTTTGTTACAACGCTCAGTAAAAAAAGGAAAACATAGGAAAAAAGACAATAAGGTAAAGTACAGGCCCCGCTCCAGCTCCGTGAAGACGTGGGCGTGGTGCAGCGTCTCCAGCCCAGCTAGCTCCTGCTCCGGCTTGCCCTCCGCGGCGGACCCGCCTCGTCGCCTCCCAGCCTGCGCCATCTCGTTGAGGATCCAGGCGTGGTAGGGGAAGCTAGGCTCCCAAGGTGCCATTGTCTTGAAGATCTGCGGGTGGCCACACTGCCGTTGGAGGTCGATGAGCGCCGCGTGCCGGGTTTTGAAGTAGAGCGGCGAGAAGGTCTCCCCCTTCAGGACCAGGCGAAGGGGGATGTGTTTGCACGCGTTCTTGCCTCCGCCGATGCGGCTCCAGAGGCTCAGGTCATACGCGAACTGCAGCAAGTCAAAATCCTCCGCGTAGCCGGCGATAGGGCCCAGGACCTTTTTCGTGAAGGACTTCTTGATGCTTTGCCGTCCGCCATCCTCGCCGCCTTCTTCCTCCTCCGAGCCGCTGTCGTCCGCGGCCGGGCGCAGCCGCCTGTGTTGCTCCGGGCGTGGCCCGCCAACCTCCTGGGCTGGGTCGGCCGCGCTGCGGCGCCGCTGGCGCCGGACGTCGCTGGCGCGAATGGACGTCTCGCACATCTCTTCCGTCCAGTAGAGGTTGGGCCATAGCGCGTTCTCCAGGCCGGGCGTCTCCAGGAACTGCAAGGGCCGCTTGCGCCGCTGCTCCGGCGCCTGCTCCGCGCCCTCCCCCGCCGGGAAAGCGAAGGTACATAATAAGGTGCAAAACTAAGGAAAGGGGTATATAAGGAAGTTGCTGTGCTTCTCGCAAGGTTCGCTTTGTAGGCGTTTCCTCGGAAGCCATTCTAGGAATTTCGTAGGCAGCTCGCGCGGCGCGCCTCTCATCCCGCGGCAGCTGCCTGATCTTCTCCGGGACGCTCTCCGCCGCCCAGGCCAGCCGGATCATGGCGCTGTGGGCCCGGTAGCCGTAGGCCGCGCGTCGGTAGGGGCCCGAGTCAATGTCTAGAGGTCGAACCGCCTCTTTGGAGAGCGCTCTCAACGGCTGCGGGATGTCCTCGAACTTTGGGACGCAGACCTTGCCGTTCTGGCAGGCCTTGCAGGCCCGCGGGGCAATCTCTGGCTTGGCCACCCTGCGGCAGTCGATCGGCTCCAAACGCCGCGGCTGCAGGGAGCGGCAGTCCTTGCAGATGCCCCAAGACCCAAACTTCGCCCAGAGCTCCACGAAGCGGCCCTGCTCTGAGAGGGCCGGCGCCGGCAGCCCCGCGTCGTTGTCCGCGATGTCCTCGGCCGGCGGCGCCTCGATGTCGTGGGCCTCGAAGAACTTCTGCTGAACCCGCTTGCGGTCGGTCTTGACCTGCTTCTTGTACTTCTTGGCCTCCGCCGCGGTCAGAGGGCGCCAGGCGCGCTTCCGGGATGCCAGCGCCGCTGCCCAAGAGGTCCTAGCGGCCCGGGCGGGCGCCGGCTTTGGCTTCCCCGCGCGCTGGGCTGTTGGCTGCGCCCGCCGTTCCCGCCGCGCCGCGGCCCGTGGGCGAGCGTCAGCCGCCACCTTTTCGTGGAGCTCCTCGCGGTAGGCGTCCGGGACCCGGAGCAGGGCCGAGTTGTAGCTGTGGGGGCTTCTCCTCGTAGACCGCGCGGAGTTTCTTCAAGTTGCCCAGAACGTGGCTGCGGCCCGCTGCGTTGCTGCAGGCTGTCCGCATAGCGCGGTCGTCACAGAAGACGCACTTCTTGCTGCCGCCGCGGCTGTTGTAGACGCCGCGCTCCCCTGGCTGCTGCAAGTTGTAGACGCAAGGCCAGTCGCACCCGCGGCCGACGCAGCGGTTTGTGTTCTTCTTCGCAGGCGCCGCGCTTGGCTTCTTCTTCGCCGCTGATCTCGGCGTGCGGTCGGCCGTCTTCGCGAGCGGCCGCTCCTCGATCTTCTCCAGCGCCGCTAGGCTGGCCTCCAAGGGGTCGTCCGCCAAGGCCGCCTCCTCCCGCCGCAGCTTCCACTCCGCGACAGTGAGCTCTGCGCCCCACTCCTGCACAAGCAAGCCAAGGCAGGCGCTGGGCGGCTGGCCCTCTGCTGTGAGGCGGCCGTCCATGGCGACGCCCATGCGCTCCGGGTTTGGCTCTGCAAGGGCCAGGGTGTCGGCGAGCTCCTCCAGAAGCTGCGCCCCGCCAAGGTTCTTGTAGGCCGCGTAGACCTGCTGGCCGCGCCAAACAAGGAACTCTCCAGACAAGCCCTCGTTGTAGCTCGGCGCCTCCTGTTTGCCGCGCAACCGCTGCTTCGCACCCTGGGGCACCCCCAGCGCAGGCGAGTCTTCTAGAGCCGGGAGCTCTGCGAAGTCGCCGTCTTCTTCCACATCGACCGGCTCGCTTGGCGCCGCTGCGAGGCGCGAGTGGAAGCTGACGCTGGCCATTGTGCGACTGGTCTGTTTTTGAGCTCGAAACACTTTGGCGCGCGTGAGAAATTCACACCAGGAACGACGATGTCTCCACGACTGTTGTTCGAGCCTCTGGCGGAACCTCTGGCTGCCTACGGGCCTTCTAGACTTGGCTGGACGTCCCTCACTCCTCTTGCTTTTTTTTGCTCGCTCGGGTTTCCGTCAATGTCTTGAAATAATTGACAGTGTCTGTGGATAAGTCTTGTCAACTAGTTCAGATATGTCTAAAGCGAACATGTGAAACGGAGTGTGAGACGTCGACCCGTTCACTCGAGGCCCCCCAAGGGCTCCTTCTCCGGCAGCCACCCTGCACGGTTGCCGAGGAACATGGCATCCTCCACCGCGGCCACGGTTGCGGCGCTCCTTGCAGGCCAAGACCTTGGCGGGCGCCTTGTCGGCGCTTCTTCTTGTCGGCTCTTCTTGTCCGCCCACGGCATGGTCGGCTGTCTAAGGTCTTTGCAACTTAGGACTTCGAGCTTTGACCGGAAAGGCTGCGGCGGCTTGATGTTGGGAGCTTGAGCGGCTAGCTATTTCAAGCCTGCCTCAAGTCTCATTTCCATGACGTCAAGTTTGCCTCGAGCCTATGCGTTACATCTCACGCCGCTGAATTTGGTGTGTCTTCTTGGGGCCGCCCCTATCTCGACCCGTGATTTCTTGCGACCCGCCACTTCGTTCTAACGTTGGGTTACCGCCTCTTTTTTTTTTTTTGCGGTGGCTTGATCGTGTGTCTCAGGTGAAACTCCTAGCCCGCTCACTCGAGGCCTCCCAGGGGCTTCCTCTCCGGCCGCCGCTTGCCGAAGAATAGGACGTCCTCAGCATCCGGCCGCGGTTGCTGAGGCCGGCCTTCTCCGGCGGCCCAGCGGGTCCTGTCAGGGGGCAAGTGACCGACCGAGCGGCGAGCGCGACTGGCCGACCGAGGGGCCGACCGGAAAGCCAAAAGTAAAAACTAGAAACCGTTGCTGCCTAGCATAGTTCGTAAGATTGTTCTCTACTCAATGGTTCTGGAAACCCTCGCGATTGGTCGTTTCTAGATTGCTTCCGAAAGCTTCCCGGCGCCTCCGAAGCGTGCATTTTATATGAAACTGTCAGACGGAGGGGGGGGGCCGGTCGCGATATCCGGGGGGGCCGGTCGCGATATACTTTGACCGGCCCCCCCCTGAGGAGGGGTCGGTCGTGATACGGATCGCGACCGGCCCCCTTTTCGTACATCGCGACCGACCCCCGGGCGGGGGGGGCCGGTCAAAATATATCGTGACCGGCCCCCCCTCGGATCGTGACCGGCCCCCCCCCCAACGGCCGTTTTATCAAGGCCAGCCCCAATGGACGCTTGGATCCCGCTCTTTCACCCGGCTTGTTGCGACCTTGCCCCGTCCAGCGCTCGCCTCTCGCTCCCCGCTACGCCACCGACGGGGCTCGCGCCAACTTTCTCTCTTTCTTTCTGGAAAGTTGTCGTGCTCGCGCAAAATTTGACAATTTAAGAAAAGAAAACCCGGCCGAAGGTGTGCTGCTACTTCCAGGTGGGTTTGGGCGGGCCATCTAGCCCTATGCCTCCATCCTCTGAGCCCACAGAAACCCTAAACCCTAAACCCTAAACCCTAAAGTCAAAGCCGAGCCCACCAACCCCATATGGGTGAGGCTGCCGGAGCGCCAGCGGAGCGCTTCTCGTCTTGTCAGCCGAGGAGAAGTCTCCGAGGCAAGCTCGGCTGTATAACTAGCCCTGAGCAGTACTTGCTGCCCTTCTCTAGAAAGGGGGTATACACCTAAACCCCGAACAACTTTTGGGTGGTCAGGAATATTTCACTCTCTGGCCGGCCACCGTCCTCAAGCTTTGCTGGCTATTCTTGTCAATGCAGAAGGCAGCTAAATGGCCAGATCCTCACGGATGGCCAATTCCACATGATCCTCCACAAAGAGTTTAAAGCCAAGCTGTTTTTAGCGACAAGCGGCCCGATGGCCGTTGTATTGAAGGCTGCGGGCCAATGACCGTTTATCAATCCAACTCCAACGGCAGTTTTATCCAGGCATGCCAATATTATCCCGCGCAATCAAGTTATCAGCGGCCGGGCCAAGCCATTTTTAGCCAGGGCTGGCCCAATGGCCGCTTCATCAAGGCCCGCCGTGTTATCAAAGCGGAAGCAATCGAAATGCCAGACGCCCCTATTTAAGCCACGGACGGCATCCCACATGCTCCTACACAAAAAGCTTCTTTAAATTTTAGCAGGAAGCGGCCCGATGGCCGTTGTGTCTCGGGGGCGGCCATCTTTTCAAAGGCAGTTTTTTAGCCCTGCGGTCCTTTAGTGCGCCGGCGTGAAGTGCTCCGGCTCCAGGAGGCCGCCGAGCAAGTAGTCTGTGTCGCGTTGCACCCGACTCAGGGCAACGTAGCCGCCGGCTTTGAAGCGCTTGACATCCAGCCAGATCGTGACGTGCGCCAGCTCAGCCCCTTGCAGTTTGTGGATGGTGCTGGCGTACCCTGGCCGCGCCGGATAGCACGTGATGCGGTTGTCTTCCACGTCTTCCGTCAAAGGGAAGAGGGCCAGGTCCTTGCCCGTGGCCGTGGTCACGCGCAAGCAGCCAGAGGCTGGGTCCAGGCTGCGGACCGTGGCCTCCATGCCGTTCACAAAGTCCACGCCCTTGTTCACGTTGCGTGTCAGGTGAAGACGCATCCCCGAGTAGATCTTCTGCCGCAACGGCTGCGGCGCGCCCTCCTTGCGCTTGCCACTGCCCTCGTAGTTGGCGGGGTTTGCTTCCCAGCCCATGTCCAGCACGCCCAAGACCGGCTTGCGCATCTTTTCGTACAGCGCCTGGACGCACAGCTGGTTCACAGTGGCCGCTTTGCGCCGCGTGCAGGTTGCGAAGGTGGTCTCGGGATGGCGCCGCAGGACGGCTTCAATCTCATCTAGACTTGGATCTCCTGCGTGGGTCCAGGCCTTGCGGCCGCGGCAAATATCCTTCAGCTGGTCGGCTGTCGGCCTCGAGGTGCGCAGCAGCTGGAGCTTCTTGCGGAGTGCCTCATCCTTGCAGCGCCACATCTCGTGCAAGTCCACCTTGAATGTCATCCGCCACTTCGGGCTGTCGGTGGCCAGCTGCCAAAAGTCCCCGGTGAAGACAAGGCCCGGGAGCCGATCTGCGGCCTCCCACATCTGGATAATCCGCTCGAACTGCTCTGCGTCAAGCTGTGAGACCTCGTGCGTCAAGCTGTGAGACCTCGTCCACTACTACAAGGTCGTACTGCGCAAGGATGTCTAGATGTTCGTCCGCTCGGTCCTTCCAAAGCCAGAATGCTGCTGCACAGGTGTCCACATCTGCCGTTGGGCGCCTGCTTCGGACCCTGGCCGCCTGCTGGGCTGTGGGCAGCGCGTAGAGCACACCAGAATCTGGTCAACGCAGTTGCCCACAACTGTGGTCTTGCCCGTGCCCGGCGGGCCAAGGCCGGCAATGGGTCTGGCCTCTTTGGCCGCAGCTTCTCGGAGCTCGTCCAGCTCGTCAATGTTCTCGACCGCCCGCGCCTTGGCAGCCCGCTCGGCCGCGGCGAGGACGTTGTCTCGTAGAAGCCGCTGCTGCTGGTTGAGCTGCAAGCTTTCGTCCGGAGCCGGGAAGCCGGCCTCTGCTAGGCTGCGGCGTGCTCCTTCTGCGTCGCCTTGAGCAATGTGGCCCGCAAGGTACTGCTCCACGAGGTGGCGTTCCGCCTTCAGCTTTGCGAGGAAGGACTTGACCTTGGCGACGCCCATGGCTTCCAGCTCCAGCTCCTTCGTCGCCGCCTCCTCGTTGATCCAGTGCTCCGGACAGCGGGCCAGGGCGTTGCCGAGGTGTCGGTACTGCGTGGGCACTTTCTCTATCGCCGCCGGGTCAACCAAGTCTTCCAGACTCCGGAAGGGCGACCAAAGCGCCAGCCATTGGCCGAAGTAGCGATCGTTGAACACCGAGACCGTCTCCACTGCGATCAGCTTCTCGCCCTGCATTTCGCAGCTGTTGGCGAAGGTCTCTAGGCTCTCAGCGCTGCCTTCCTTGTTGCGCCTGCGCCGAATCCATTGCGCAATCTCGCCCTTCTTGTTGGTTTTCCGGGCGAACTCTAGGAGGCACATGTCCTCGCGGCGCCAGGCGCTTTCTTGGTAGAGCTGAACGATCTTCGGCCGGGCCTCCTCCTTCATGCCTGGCCAGGGCGCCCGCAGCTCCTCCATGGTTCCGCGGTAGCGACAGGGCGGGAAAGTCTTGGCCGCAAGATACAGCCACATCTCCGGCTCGCAAGGCTTGTAATCGAAAAGCACCCTGCGGGCTACAGAGAACGCCAAGGCCTCGTCTGCCAGCCACTCCTTTTGAAAGGCGTCGGAGAACTTGGGTGTGTAGGTCGCGCAGTACTTCAGCAGCGGGCCGCGGTCGTTGCCGAGGAGCGCGTCTTGGTGACACTTCGTGATCTCCAGGGTGTCGGGGAAGTAGGCCCTGTGCCCCGCCGCGGCGTCCTCCGCCGTGTGCCTCAACCGCAGGAGCTGCGCTGCGTCGTCCCAGTGAGACGCCTCCTCCTGGATCGGCCAGCCAGTCGCCGCGCCTTTGCGCCGCGGCCGCCCCAGCACGTAGCCCCGCAGCGCCGCCTCTTCCTCACCTGGCTCTGTCGCCCGGATCTTGTCCTCAAGCTTGGCCCGCTTCGGCTCTCGCATGTAGTTGAGGCTATGGCAGTGGACCCGCCCGCTGCCGTGGTAGGCCTGGGTCGCCGCCTTGCGCTTGCCATCTTGATACTCCAGCCTGAAGAAGGCCTGGCTGGTCTCCGCGCCGTTGTCGCTCGGGCCAAGGAGGTGGCTTTTCCAAACGTCCCCGCCGTCGGCGCTGCTGCGCTTGTTCATCCCCGTGTACAGGCCCCGCTCCAGCTCCGTGAAGACGTGGGCGTGGTGCAGCGTCTCCAGCCCAGCTAGCTCCTGCTCCGGCTTGCCCTCCGCAGCGGACCCGCCTCGTCGCCTCCCAGCCTGCGCCATCTCGTTGAGGATCCAGGCGTGGTAGGGGAAGCTAGGCTCCCAAGGTGCCATTGTCTTGAAGATCTGCGGGTGGCCACACTGCCGTTGGAGGTCGATGAGCGCCGCGTGCCGGGTTTTGAAGTAGAGCGGCGAGAAGGTCTCCCCCTTCAGGACCAGGCGAAGGGGGATGTGTTTGCACGCGTTCTTGCCTCCGCCGATGCGGCTCCAGAGGCTCAGGTCATACGCGAACTGCAGCAAGTCAAAATCCTCCGCGTAGCCGGCGATAGGGCCCAGGACCTTTTTCATGAAGGACTTCTTGATGCTTTGCCGTCCGCCATCCTCGCCGCCTTCTTCCTCCTCCGAGCCGCTGTCGTCCGCGGCCGGGCGCAGCCGCCTGTGTTGCTCCGGGCGTGGCCCGCCAACCTCCTGGGCTGGGTCGGCCGCGCTGCGGCGCCGCTGGCGCCGGACGTCGCTGGCGCGAATGGACGTCTCGCACATCTCTTCCGTCCAGTAGAGGTTGGGCCATAGCGCGTTCTCCAGGCCGGGCGTCTCCAGGAACTGCAAGGGCCGCTTGCGCCGCTGCTCCGGCGCCTGCTCCGCGCCCTCCCGCCGAAGGAAGTTGCTGTGCTTCTCCGCAAAGTCGCTTGTAGGCCGACTCCTCGGAAGCCATCAGGAATTCGTAGGCAGCTCGCGCGGCGCGCCTCTCATCCCGCGGCAGCTGCCTGATCTTCTCCGGGACGCTCTCCGCCGCCCAGGCCAGCCGGATCATGGCGCTGTGGGCCCGGTAGCCGTAGGCCGCGCGTCGGTAGGGGCCCGAGTCAATGTCTAGAGGTCGAAGCGCCTGAACCGCCTCAACGGCTGCGGGATGTCCTCGAACTTTGGGATGCAGACCTTGCCGTTCTGGCAGGCCTTGCAGGCCCGCGGGGCAATCTCTGGCTTGGCCACCCTGCGGCAGTCGATCGGCTCCAAACGCCGCGGCTGCAGGGAGCGGCAGTCCTTGCAGATGCCCCAAGACCCAAACTTCGCCCAGAGCTCCACGAAGCGGCCCTGCTCTGAGAGGGCCGGCGCCGGCAGCCCCGCGTCGTTGTCCGCGATGTCCTCGGCCGGCGGCGCCTCGATGTCGTGGGCCTCGAAGAACTTCTGCTGAACCCGCTTGCGGTCGGTCTTGACCTGCTTCTTGTACTTCTTGGCCTCCGCCGCGGTCAGAGGGCGCCAGGCGCGCTTCCGGGATGCCAGCGCCGCTGCCCAAGAGGTCCTAGCGGCCCGGGCGGGCGCCGGCTTTGGCTTCCCCACACACTGGGCTGTTGGCTGCGCCCGCCGTTCCCGCCGCGCCGCGGCCCGTGGGCGAGCGTCAGCCGCCACCTTTTCGTGGAGCTCCTCGCGGTAGGCGTCCGGGATATGTCACAACTGTCGAGGACTATCACTGTTTCGAACAAAACAACCACTAGGTGATCGCTGAAAACAGAGAAGTCACATGAAAGTGCAAAAAAGGAGCGCAGGGTGCTGAAGCAAGGTGCAGCGAACTGCAACGACAAAACAACACATGCCGACCGACCTTCCCATAACATAACTGTTTTGTCAGCGCGCCGAGTCTTTACAGTGCTTTCCAAGACTCAACATGAACAAAAGTACAACAGCTCGTGCAGGATGTGTGCCTACCTTCCTATAACATAACACGTGCCGACTTTCCTGCCAACATGCCAGTCACCGTATCTTTTTGCTATGACGCCTGCCTTCTGCGTGCCTCAAATCCCTGACAGCAATACTCCAAACTGGCAACGGCGGTCAGAAAAGACACGCCTCTTGAGTCAGGCAAGGGAATGTAGCCAGCATCTCTGATAGTGGCTTTGCGCGGCACGCATGGCGGCGGCTAGACAGCACGGACAGATGGTAACCGAGCAGCAGCAGCATGCCGGGATGACAACGGCGGTCAGAAACGACGCACCGCTGAATTCAGCGAAGAGCTTCACTCGGCAGTATAGCTTGGAGATGCGAGCATATTGCGGACACATTGCACCTTGCTATTTGGTGTCTGCTGCGTAAACTCTTCAGGTGGCACACGCTTTCGTGAGTTGCCCATGTCCATGTCTTGTCTTTGCCACTGTAGCCTCTCTTGCCACGCTTGCGCGTCGACGTTGGAAGAGTGCTGCAGCACTTGCCAGGCTTCAATATTTCCCTTTGCTACAACAGGCCTGGCAATGATTCGAAAGGTCGCATTTGGAAGCAACTCTCTGCCCAAGTCAAGCAATGCAGTAGTCGAAACCAGCCATGACAATGTCATCTTCGGACGTGACTCGCTGCCAAGATCCGATGCCTCAACGCTCACACGCAAGCCGGCTTCGTCTGCCTCCTGTCGATTTTGCGGCTTTTTATTTCCGATCTGTACCAGTAACTCGACGCAATCGAGCAAGCAATCCTTCGGCCCTGTGATTTGCTCAGCGGCATCTACAACAACCTCCTCTGCTCGCACCGCAGGAATTCCACTGCAGCCGCCGCTCGCTGAAAAACGTAATAAAGGCTTCGCAGTGCCAGTCCATGTCTGTGGCAGCATCCGAATCTGTAAAACCTGTAAATAGTTTCGCGCCGCGCGACTTTGCCAAGCCTCCTCCTCCATGATCGCAAGTCGCACAGAAAAGTTCAAGCCGCGTAGTGTTTGCAGTACAGTAAGCTGATCTTGAGGCTCGATGCTTCCAGGAGTAGTGATGCCGGCTGATGCAAACATTTCGTCTGCTTGCGCAGTAAACATTTTGGCTTCCAGCAATCCTGTGTGGTCCACAAGTTGCACGTCGATTGCATAGCACCGACGCTGCGCGCCTTCGTGCTGAGCACAGGCACTCTTGAAGCACTCGGAGCAGCCAGTATAGTGCCAATCCAAGGCGGTGCGCCGAGGATTAATGTCCACCAGGGTGACCCACGGGACTTCCCAAACTTCCGCGTTATCAAACTTGCGGCAGCCAGACGACGGCAGAAAGCAATCTAATGTCGACGCGGAAACATAAATGGCACGCGCCTGAGACAGCTGCTGTGTTTGGTAGTGCTTGCTGATGCTGTGTGTTGATGGCAGTTGGTGTGTTTGGCTGGTGGTAACCGCATCTGGCTCATGCCCAAAAGAGCTAGAGCCGAACAGCAACGGCACGGCCGAGACCCCATTTGGTGCAGCTTTCGCCATATGTCACAACTGTCGAGGACTATCACTGTTTCGAACAAAACAACCACTAGGTGATCGCTGAAAACAGAGAAGTCACATGAAAGTGCAAAAAAGGAGCGCAGGGTGCTGAAGCAAGGTGCAGCGAACTGCAACGACAAAACAACACATGCCGACCGACCTTCCCATAACATAACTGTTTTGTCAGCGCGCCGAGTCTTTACAGTGCTTTCCAACACTCAACATGAACAAAAGTACAACAGCTCGTGCAGGATGTGTGCCTACCTTCCTATAACATAACACGTGCCGACTTTCCTGCCAACATGCCAGTCACCGTATCTTTTTGCTATGACACCTGCCTTCTGCGTGCCTCAAATCCCTGACAGCAATACTCCAAACTGGCAACGGCGGTCAGAAAAGACACGCCTCTTGAGTCAGGCAAGGGAATGTAGCCAGCATCTCTGATAGTGGCTTTGCGCGGCACGCATGGCGGCGGCTAGACAGCACGGACAGATGGTAACCGAGCAGCAGCAGCATGCCGGGATGACAACGGCGGTCAGAAACGACGCACCGCTGAATTCAGCGAAGGGCTTCACTCGGCAGTACAGCTTGGAGATGCGAGCATATTGCGGACACATTGCACCTTGCTATTTGGTGTCTGCTGCGCAAACTCTTCAGGTGGCACACGCTTTCGTGAGTTGCCCATGTCCATGTCTTGTCTTTGCCACTGTAGCCTCTCTTGCCACGCTTGCGCGTCGACGTTGGAAGTGTGCTGCAGCACTTGCCAGGCTTCAATATTTCCCTTTGCTACAACAGGCCTGGCAATGATTCGAAAGGTCGCATTTGGAAGCAACTCTCTGCCCAAGTCAAGCAATGCAGTAGTCGAAACCAGCCATGACAATGTCATCTACGGACGTGACTCGCTGCCAAGATCCGATGCCTCAACGCTCACACGCAAGCCGGCTTCGTCTGCCTCCTGTCGATTTTGCGGCTTTTTATTTCCGATCTGGACCAGTAACTCGACGCAATCGAGCAAGCAATCCTTCGGCCCTGTGATTTGCTCAGCGGCATCTACAACAACCTCCTCTGCTCGCACCGCAGGAATTCCACTGCAGCCGCCGCTCGCTGAAAAACGTAATAAAGGCTTCGCAGTGCCAGTCCATGTCTGTGGCAGCATCCGAATCTGTAAATCCTGTAAATAGTTGCGCGCCGCGCGACTTTGCCAAGCCTCCTCCTCCATGATCGCAAGTCGCACAGAAAAGTTCAAGCCGCGTAGTGTTTGCAGTACAGTAAGCTGATCTTGAGGCTCGATGCTTCCAGGAGTAGTGAAGCCGGCTGATGCAAACATTTCGTCTGCTTGCGCAGTAAACATTTTGGCTTCCAGCAATCCTGTGTGGTCCACAAGTTGCACGTCGATTGCATAGCACCGACGCTGCGCGCCTTCGTGCAGAGCACAGGCACTCTTGAAGCACTCGGAGCAGCCAGTATAGTGCCAATCCAAGGCGGTGCGCCGAGGATTAATGACCACCAGGGTGACCCACGGGACTTCCCAAACTTCCGCGTTATCAAACTTGCGGCAGCCAGACGACGGCAGAAAGCAATCTAATGTCGACGCGGAAACATAAATGGCACGCGCCTGAGACCTGTTGCCGGCCAAAGCAGACCGGTTAGACAGCTTCCCAACAACATCTTGGCTGGTGTTGGACAGTGTGTCAGGATTCTCGCCGGTCAGAAAAGACGCAGCAAGTTCGCCGGTCAGAAGAGACGCAGCGGAGCCTTTCACCCACTTGAACGCGAACCCGTTCTTGTCTTGCGAGGCTTGAACTGCAATCCCTGTTAGCAAGTATGCACTGCCAGCTTGCAGGCCAGCAACATCAGTGGCAAACTCCGCAAAACCTACTAGCTCGGCTTGCCAGCGCTCATTTTCAAATTTCTCCTCCACAAGTGCCTTACCCAAGCTTTTGCCTGACTTGGGAGTGAAAGCGTTTGCTTCGAGAACGCGACACTTGATGCGAACTCGACCTTCGCGCAAGCAGCTGGCGGCTTTGAAAGAGGTTTCTGGTATTGTCCGCGCTAAGTCTGCCAACTTAAGCTCTGGAAATCCACACAAGGAGCGTGAACTTTCTTCGTCTGCGGGCGCTACTTGCAGGTGCTTGTCAAAGCGAACCATGACTTGCACCCCTGAGTAGCTATATTTCATTTTATCGGCCTTGCGCAAAGACAGGGACACACAGGTTAAGCTTACCAGCTGTCCGGCATGAAAGACTTGCTTCGCTGCCTCTTTAAGTTCTCTCCAAGCCTCAATTTGTATGACTTGCTTGCGGCCCGGCCCGCAGACAAGATAGCAGGAGAGAACTTGTATCTTGGAAATCCACCAAGCGGCCCACGAGACGTCGGTCGGCTCCGAGCTTGCTTCCCTTGGACAACTCGTGTGGCTGTATCGCCATAGGCTTTTTCTCAGCAGCTGCATTAGTACCTGACGTCGATCGGGAAAAAAACGAAGCAGCATTGCAAAGGGCGCAATGTCAGGCGGGCAGAAAAGCCGCGCCAGACAACTAGTGGAGTGTGTAGAAGTGTGTGCTCGTGGAACATCGTGACATAATGTGCAGTGTGTGCTCTTGAAGTGTGGGCTCTTAAATGCTAAACATCATAATGTTGCCATGATGGACTCATGCCGAAAAAAGGCTGCAAGCAGAGAGTAAGCCAAAAAAAACAGGCGCCGTCGCAAGAGTGCCAACATGCGTGTCTCTACCATCTATTTTTGGCCTTACAAAGACTTCCTTTGGTAGGGCATGACATGCTCCGTGCTCCCTTCCTATCATGCTGACGTTTTCCAAGCGTTGACAAACCAAAAGCACCACAGATTTTGAGCAAGCACAAACAGTACATATGCCTATGTTTGCTGCCTAGCGTATGCCCAGCACAGACACGACAGAACTGCACAGGCCCGCCGTGTGCTTTTCCAATGCGCGCCGTCTCGATGTCGGTGGAACAGTGGCCGCCAGTCGCGCAGTCAGAAAAGACACACGCGCTGGCAGCGGTAGCTCTCGCAGACTTATTCTTGTTGCCTCATCCGCCACGCGCCAGGCCTGCGCAGTCTATTGTAGTCATTTTCCCATGCTGCGTGCCACCAGCGGAACTGATACCCGCCAGCACCAGTTTGACAACGTCTGCAAGTCAGCGCTTCACAGGCTTGTGTGGGCAAGCGCCACCCTGGCGCACTACTTCCCCAGGGACATCTATGGATGATAAGAAACAGATCTTGAAACTGCCCAACTTGCGCGGGCTCCCGGGCACAGAACGCCTCAAAGGCTGAAATCATCGCTGCAGAGTCCACGCGTGCGTCATCGATCCCACGAGGCAGATCGGCCATGGCAGCGATGTAGCCGGATGCAGTAGCAGTGCGTGTCAGTGGCGTAGCTAATCTAAGTGTCAGAGGTGAGGTTCTGCACGTGTACTTGTCGTGAACCAATCACAGCCAGTACAATACATAAACGTGTGCAAGGAACTGTTCGGCTATCATGTAGGACATTGCTGTAAGACATAACATTGCAGGCATGCCGCGCAACCTGATGCTTCCTCAACCAAGACCAAAACACATCACCGCCTCGGATCTAAAAGAACTCACATGGAACCCGCGTTATAACATCGACATTCTCAAGCCCAGGGTGCGCTTCTGTTGCTCGATACCAAAACAAGCCTATGTTTCCTTTGCTCCCCTCCCAGTGCGCAAAGCTCTCATGGCATCACCGTGACCGCCTTCGGAAGTCAAAGTACTCACCTGGCACCCATCTTGAAGTCATACTATTAAGCACGATAATACGTACCACTTATCTTTTTGAAAAAAAAGGGGCTCAGAAAAAAACACAGTTTCCGCGCACCCAGTGCTTTTTCCAGTGAGGTGATGCCGCTGTTCACAGATCACGTCTCGGGCGATCTGAGCTGTGCATTCGCAGTGCTTGGCAGTGGCTTGACGCCTAACTACACGTATCACCAGCTCACGCGGTCAGAAAAGACACACGACGAGCTGCCTCTCTCCCGGCGCGCAAAACGGCCAGAAAAGGCGCGGTGTTTGCACGCGGCTTCAAGTGAGCGCTTTGGGCAAAGCAGTTTTGCCCACGGCCAAGGACACCGAGCGCCGCATGTCCTCCTCCGACAAAGCGGCGCTGAGCTTGCACTTCCGCCACGTAAGCCACTGGGCTGCAACCTCGTGGCCCTCGAGCGTCAAGCGCGTGCACTGCCTCTGCCGCTGCGCAGTTGGAACTTCCTGAGTCAAAAAAACAAAAGAAAAAAAAGAATAAAAAAAAAGAAAAAAAAAAAAGAAAAAAGAAAAAAAAAAAAAAAAAAAACAAAACAAAAGGGGGGGGGGTGGGGAAAAGTAAAAAAAAAAGAAAGAAACAGATAGAAAAAAACAAGAAAAAAAAAAAAAAAAAAAAAACCAACCAAAAAAAAAAAAATTAACACAACCCCCCCCCTGCACCCCTTCGAAGCAGAAACTCCACAACACTAGCTCATACAGACAACTCGATCTCCCCCACCCCTGGCTTGGTAATCGGCATCGACCAAACAAGAAGAAAAGTCCCGTGTGCGATGGCAGCAGCAGCACTCGCTCGCCTCTCTGCGCTGCGGCACTTCCAGCGCCGATTCATAGCGGCCTTTCAGCCTCTGAAGCAAGTCTCCCTCCAAGCGGTACCACTGCGCATCTGAGGCAGCCATGGCACAGCGGGCAGAAAAGCCGCGCTGCTAGAAGAAAAAAAGCTGTGATTTCCCTGCTTTGTTGCGGTGATGCTGTGTCGGTGCCTGGGCTTGTGATGAAGCTGTGTCAGTGCTTGCTGTCATGATGTTGCAATGTTCATGCATAACCAGCTGCGGATAAGAGACAACTCTGTTCTGTGTTGTGTTGACAAACGCAGGTGTCGACAATGAAACACGGAAAAACATGCTGTAAAAACCCCAAGCTTGCCTTCGCCTCTGTTGCCTGATATCTATCATGGTCGTCGCGATCACTCCAGCTCCCTCGCACATCACTCCCAAAAAACCGTAGCCAGGACACAACTCACGGCATCGCGAACGTCTGCATTGTTTTTTTTGCCATCTGTCAGATGAAGTATACACGCAGCGCCAACTCACGTGGTCAGAAAAGACGCACGTGACCTGATGAAAACGAAGGAATCTGTGTCCGTTGAACAAACCGTACCGTACACAAAGCAACAAACAAGAAACCAATGTAACAAGGGGTCTCCACATGTCAACCCGCCCACCCACATCCCGTGACTCCACGTGTGGGAGTCTGAGTTGACAGCGGTGGAGCCGGCTTGGTACCAGGGGCCAGTATACCAGACAAAAAGAACTAACCGTACCATGAACCAACCAAGTGATTCTTCGTTTTCAATTGCTCCCAAGGAAAGCTCACGTAATGTGGATCATTACCAAAGCTTCAACTGCGACCAGGAAACACCAATGATCATCTTACTACCAATGTCTAAATGATCCACGACGAGCTTGTCTACGCTACGACTCTGCAGTGCCACTACTTGGCGTCTAGATTCTGTGGCACTCTTGGCGTCTAGATTCCTGTAGATGCCTCCCCTCAAAGTACCCTGCGCCCGCTGCGCAGCTTGCTGCTCGCGCACACCATCTGCTTGCCAAAGCGTGCCAAAAATGCCCACTCAATGCTAGGCGCTACCACTGGCTTGCCAAAACCGGTCAGAAAAGACACAGTCTTTGAAGCAATAGATAATCCCTCACGCATACCAGTCTTCGGGGCTGATGCCCATTTCTTCTCGCGTCAGGTATGTCGAGTTCTGTGCATCCAGCTCTTCATAGAACTCAGCAAGAATCTGACGATGCTCTGCCTCCTCCTTTATCTGCTGCAGCTGATCTGGAGTCAAAGCATCATCATCCTCGTGCGGCATTCCGTCTTCGTCTTCTCCCGCAGCGACTTCGTCGGCACCTGCAACACCGCGCATGGTGCGACGCTTGTTGCGGCCGCCGCCGAGTTTGCTGGCCGGCAAACGTTGTGGCTTGTCCGTGTAGCCAGGGTCTGGCAGCACGCCACGGAGGGACAGCATTTGAGTGAGGTCTGCCAGCTCAGCCTCGCTCAATGGGGCTCCAGTTTTTGCTTCCGACACCTTTCTGTGACGCTCGAGGTCATCTTGCAAGGAGGCTTTGCCAAAGAAATGGCGTCCAGCAGTCTCATCGTGCTTTTTGTCCAGCTGTGCCTCTAAAGTGGAGCGGTACCGAAACAAGGCGGTCTCTGCAACGGCACGAAACACCCAGTAGTCAGGCACGTGGCGAAACGCCATGTGCCTGAAATCGGTCACGCGTGACAGCCCAACAAAGGCCAAGCCAGGCACCGTGCGAAACGGCTGCCAAGTAGGCTCGTGCGCCATATCGAACACACAGCCATCGGACAACGTCAATCCTTGGCTTTTGTGCACTGTCATGCCATAGCTCAATACCAGCGGGAACTGCTCGCGGTAGAGCATGGGCATGCGCTCATGTCGAACGCGTTGCAGCCCAATGCACACGTATGTTGGATGGCCTTCTACCATGCATGGCCCAAGGTAGCCCGGAAAGTCCACAATCAAATATTTCAAGCTTGATGCTGAGCAGCCTCCGACCTCTGCTGCGTTCCGTGATTTCGCTTGAGCTGCTTGCTGACCTGCTGCGCCGTCAGAAAAGACGGGCGCCGCTGCATGCCGGACAACTCCGACGATCTTGCCACGCAAGCCGTTCACCAAGTTCCACACTGTGCGAACATTGGACGTCAGCATCACGGGAGCGCCCCGGGTGCAGTGCAAAACTCGGCGCAGTCCGCCAAAGGAGTCACAAGAACCAACGGGCTCGAGTCTGCCGACCACACGCGCAAAATGCCCGTGCCACCTTCTGCTGCAGCGTCCTCGCCCAAACGGCGGCCGTTGAACTGGCCGGCGCGCTGCTTCTCACAAAAAAGGTGCACGCATTCTTCGTGGAAGCGCCGGATTTCTTCGGCCGTCAAAGTGCACTCTGGGCTGGTGAGATCGTGTGTCTTCCACAACGCGACATCTTCTTTTGTGTGTGCAGCATCGCGGAGTCTCAGCAGTGACTCCTTGTACAGCGAAACACCTGCCTGCCGATGCACACGTCGCAGGCGAATCACGTTGCGGATGCTGCCAAACAATCTTGCCCCAAGGTTGACATCCGCATGATCTTTGCCCGTGGCCTGGGCGGCCGTGCTGAGCAAAGTTGCGTCATCCTTCACTGCCACGGGGGGCAGCTGGCCAAAGTCGCCCGCAAGCACGACTTTGACGCCACCACAAGGCAAGCGCGCGCCACACTTGCAGGCGCCTTTGCGGTCACAGTGCTTAGGGTGGTAGGTTGCGTACCGCCACTGCTGCAAGCGCATGTGAATGTATGCCAAATCTTTCTTCTCGATCATTGACACTTCGTCCACTTCAAGCACTGCCATCTCTCCGAGCTCTGTGGCCATGGCGGCCATGTCCTCTTCGGAGAGCGAGGACAGACCGCCGCCACCATTTGGGCGCAAGCGAAACAAGGACGCTATGGCGCGCGCGCCGCTGCCCATGTTGCTGGCAGCCACACCGGTATACGCGGCACGCACGATGCGGTCCTTGATGCCGCGCTGCCCCATCTCTGCATTGGCAGCTTGCACTGTTGTCGTCTTGCCTGTGCCTGCAGTCCCTAACAACAAGACGGGGCCGCACAGCTTCCAAAGACCACCCAGATCTGCTGGCAGAGGCAAATTCACGCCGGAAGCAGATGGCGCGCTCAAGTATGCCTCACACCAGGCGGACATGTGAGCAACAAAAGACTGCTGCGTTGGATCAAGCTGTGGAAGCTGCGGCGCAGAGGCATCGACGGGCAGGAAAGCCGCATCGACGCCTGCTGGCTGTGGCACATGCTGCAAGGCGATAGCGTCGGCGGGCAGAAAAGCCGCATCGACGCCTGCTGGCTGTGGAGCACGTTGCGGGGCGGAGGAATCGGCGGGCAGACAAGCCGCATCGACACCTGCTTGCTTTGGAATCAGGGCGATCGCATCTGCGTGCGAAACAAGCATGAGTCTCAGGCAAAATGGCACTAGTCATATCATCTGGCAAAGCTTCCAGGCTCAAGCTGGAAGCAAAAGGATTCAAAGCATCCCACTCGGAGCGAGTCTCCTTGTCCACACAAAGCAAAGCATCCTCGTCCAAAGGCACAAGCGCTTCGTGCAACGGGTTATACCCGGGCCGGCCCATGCTCTGCTCCTGCATGGCTCCGGCAACACACCTGGCACGCTTGGCTTTTCTTTCCTCAGGATCTTCCAAGTCTTCATCGTCCTGGCGCCACGGATGGGGACAGAACACAGCATAGCGCCACTGTCCCTCTTTGCTTGGCGAGGACAGATCTGCTCCCTGACTGACAGCTATGCGGTTTTTGGCGCCGTGGCCGACGCATACACCGCACTCACAAAGAATCCTGTGCTTCACTTCTTCCCATAAGTCTGCATACAGTTTATTCTTGATAGCCTTCTGCTCCTTGCCGGCAGGTTTTTGGGAGCCCATGTAATTGAAATGCGCTGTACAAAGCTGCTCCAAACACTTTTTTGACAAGCCGGGCTTGACAAGGCCATTGCCGCGCTTGACATACGGCACCAAATCAAGCGCAAGCATCTGAAAAACAACTTTTTGCATGAGCTCCGTGGCGGGGCCACCTTTCCGCGGCCTCTCTCCCAAAATTGCCTCCAAGAAAAGCTCCAGCTGTAGACGCTTGGGCGTTGGCTTCTTGCCTTGACAAGCTTCCTGCACCGAGTATCTCAATTCTCCGTGCGCTGGCTGCCACGGAAACCCATGCTGCTCCGCCACAGATGCTCTATTTGCGGAGGTGTCCTCCAGAACACTCTGAGCTGTGGCACCAGCAGCAGGCATTGCAGCAGACAGCAAAGTTGCATTGCTACTTGCAGCGACGCTACTTTGAGACTGACCTTGCTGCTCAACTGTGGGAAGGACGGGCAGAAAAGCCGCATCCTTCCCGGTGGCTACCAGACATGCTGCGGTGCTAGCACTTTGCACGTCTACGGGCCGCCCGACGGATAGAAGAGTCGCGTCGTTGCTGGCGGCGGCAACACTGTGAGAAGGCTGCTCGGCAGTGGGCAAGCTTCCCCCGTGAGCTGCCTCCTGGCCGCAGTCCGCTGCACGTGCCTCGGACGGCGCAGCTGCTGAAGATTTCTTTTTCTTGGCTTTATTCTGCTGAGCAAAGCGCTTCTTCAGCCAGAAAGGGCACTGATTGGAGGCCACAAACGCATGCAATTGCTCTATGGCCTCACGATCCGACAGCTCTCTGGGATCTGCCTCTGCCGCTGTAAAAGGCCTGTGCAGTCGCAGACAATATCTCGCCATGTCGCTAGCATTCGGTCTGCGGCCGTCTAGATTCAAGTAAGGCTTCTCCTTGACGATCGCGGGCTTTTTGCGCAAGCTCAAGTTTCTGCCCCGACGATCTATGCGTCCAACGAACTGAGACAAGGACATTTTTCGCACGGCTTCGACGGACAAGCCGCCACCCAAACGCAGCTTCTCCAAGCGGCTGGCATAAATGTCTACCTTAGTTTGCTTAGTCACGGTAGTTTGCTCCGTGCCAGTTTGGATGGCTTGCAGCTCCTTGACCACAGGCTGCTCCTTGGCATTCAGATTCACAAAAAATCGGCTGGACAGCACGCGCGGCAAGTCCATCAAGACGTGCCATGCTTCCAGTGAGCAAATCTGGTCAGGCACAGCCGTATGGATGAATAGCTTCGATAGCAGCGACGTGACAGTCATGGTCTCATCGTCGCGCATGCGGCGCAGTATATCATCTAGCAGGCCACCGATCCGGCTGGTGGCCGTGTGGCCGCTGCCAAGCTTGCCCGTATATTTTGTGAGGTAGTTAACTGCTGCCTGTATGGTCAGCACTACCTGATCGTCAACGTTTGCCACCAAGCCCATGGCCTTGAAAGGATCATGCGTGTTGACATGATGGCAGTTCCTGCGGGCGTACAGGCGGTACAGCCCTTTACGCCGGGGGTCTTCCAAGATGACCCCTTTGCCTGGCGGCATGCGTGACTTCTCGTAGTCTTTGCTGCAAAAGGTATATGTCTGCGTCTTGCGAGCGCAGCTTTCATGTTCTGCCGGACGGCGTGCCACTTTGCTTCCCAGGCCGGGCCGCACCACGCGCAAGTACTCTGCTTGCGGCATATTTTCCAAACCGACAAGAAAGCGGCTGCTGATGCAGGCATGGTCGGACATGCCTACTCCCCAAACACGTTGAAAGCTGCCCTGGACGAGCCGTACGGTTTGCTGCCGCGCCGACCTCGGCACTGGACGGTCGCCGGGCTGGCTCTCACTGGCGGACAGAAGAGACGCACCAGGAGGCTGCTGAGTGGCGGACAGAAAAGTCGCACCCTCATCTTCGGCGAAATGCGCGCGACAAGAAAAAGCAACGGTCGAAGCGCCATGCTTGCACACTGGGATGGGACGTGTCCATCCAGTCGTGACACCAAGTGCCTGACAAAGTCACCTCTGCACCATCTGCCTCCCAAGCATCTTGCCAGCGCTCCTGATAGCGCTCAGGCATCTTCTCTGAGGCATGCGTATTAGTGTCCCCGGCAAAAATGCAGCCGCCCACCGGCAAAGCTTCCAGGGCATTCCAAACTACTTCCATTTCCGAGGCTCGCTGCGCTGCAAACTCTGCGCTGGCGGTGCAGTGCGCAGTGGCAAGCGCCAAGCATGCTCCGTTTTTGGTTACCTGCGCTTGAACATGCAGTAAGTGCCGGACGCCTGCAGCTGTCAAAGGTACGACTCCCACACGAAGCCGCGTCACCGTAGCGTTGCGCAAGAGCATGCACACATCAAAGCCTTCCAGCGCGCTGTGGCCACGCTGCGCGGGACTCACTACATCGTAACCTAACTCGCGGCCCGCAGACAAGATAGCAGGAAGAGTGCTGGGCGTCACCTCTTGCATGCAAAACACCTCATACTCGCCAATCCTGGCGCGAACATCTTGGCGCAAGGGCTGCTGGAACAAGTTCAAGCTGCCTACAGCAAGGTCAAAGACTTCTTCTGAGATAAGTCTCCGACCAGTGTCGCCTTCAAGCTGCCCTGCTGCCTGCTCCCTGGCCACCTCCACATACACCGGAGGTACCTCCACACCGTGGCCACTGTGTCGGTCGTGCATGTTGCACTTCTCTGTAATTTTGCGATACCACTTTCGACGCACGCGTCTGACCAGCTGGCAATTGTTGGTCATGAGCAATGCCTTTTGCTCTGTGCCTATGCGGCAGGGGTGCCACTCTGCTTGTGCCAAAAGTGCCTCCAAATCTTGCAACAGTGCCTTTTCTTGGCAAGTCAAATGAACAATTTTTCGCTTTCCGGCACCGTCTTTCACGTACGCCATGCGAGTGGGTAGGAAACACTCGTGCAAAATCTGCATCCACTGGCAAGGCTTGCTGGGAAAACTGCTCCCTGGCGGCCAGAAAAGGCGCACCAGGAGGCTCCTGCTGGGATGCTGCTGGCGCAGCTTCTGGTTGCAAACGCGCACGCTTGCGCGCAGGCTGCGCAGTCTCCTTGACACGGGATAGCTCCAAGTCTTCGGATCCGTCAGACTCTGCATCCGAGTGCAAGGGGGAGTCTGCGGCCGTTTTGCGGGCAGGAGCATTTTCAATGTCCTGCTGAGACAATTTCTCCGCTTTGCCGAAGCTCCAGTCCGTGACATATTCCTCGTGCACACGGGCAAATTCTTCAGCAGTGCGCACGCTCTCGGAACTAGGCAAACGCCACTCCTCCCTTGCAGGGTCCACGCGTGGCATCTGCGCGCCAAAATTGATGGAATGCAAGTGCATGATGCCGCCGGCACCCCACTCGAAGACGCCTTCTCCATCTTCGTACTTCAAGACATGCTTGTAGAAGAGTTCCATCTTGTAGCCGGTGTACCATGCTACCACCCCTGGATATTTCAACACCAAGCGTCAGTCCAGGGACAGCTTCCTTTCTGCCGGCTCTAGTGGGTCGGAGCGACCATGGCGTCGCCGAGTCACGGCGGCGTCGTACTTTTGCAAAATTTGCGCTAAGTCCTGCCAGTGGTAGATGGCAGTCGTCAAGGTCGTGAAGTGGCAAGGAATTTCTCCCCCTGCTTGCAAGCAACTCAGCGAGTTCTGAAGCTTTTCCAACAAGGCGCGCAGCTCTGGGTCTTCGGCTGCAGCTGCATCCACAGCGCGGTTAGAAAGGACGCGCGCTGCGTCGCCCACGCGGTCAGAAAAAACGCGCGTAGACGCAGTCACGGCGCGGTCAGGAAAGACGCGCGCTGCGTCGCCCACACGGTCAGAAAACACACGCGCAGACGCATCCACAGCGCGGTCAGAAAAGACGCGCGCTGTGTCGCCGACGCGGTCAGAAAAGACACGCGCAGACGCAGTTCGGTCACGGCGGAAGCTCCCAAAACAGCCTCAAGTGCATGCTCTGCAGCCACGCATTGCTCCTTCAGTGCCTGCTGCACAGGTGAGTCAGGCGCCAATGCCTCTTTCTCGGCGCTGACAGCTGTGCGCCACACCTCCAAGACTTGCTCTGCCTTCTGCTCGAGCGTCTCTTGTTCAATCTGCTCTACCAAAGCTTCAAGATCGCTCCTCTGCTGCAGCTTCTCTTGCGCCGAGCCAATCATGGCTTGCTCGAAAGCAGCAATCACCTTTGTGAACTGAGCTTTCCCCATCTTCATCAACTCTTCGTTGGTGTACGAAGCACTCGTGTTCAGGCCGACTTGGCGCTTCACAAAGTAAGTTCTTGAGCGTAGCGCCTTATTACGCAGGGCCGTGTTCAAGGCAAAAAAGTAAAAGCGCGGGTGCGCTTGGAAGCGACCGTCGGCTCGCAGCAGCATGTGTTTGATCCACTCCCAGAAAGAGAGCGGCTGCTGGTTCTCCGCTCGCTCCTGAACATGGGCCCAGTAGTCCCCCTGTCCCAGCGGAAAGAGTTTGAGGAACCCCGCAGCGATGTAGTACGGGTGATCCTCACGGATGAGCACGTTGCGAGACAGCACTGTGGGGGGATCCACACTGGGCAGGCCTGCCACACGACCTGCGCCGTGGCGCTGAAGACTGGCTGAGGCCAGCACATCTGAGCGATGTGCATCGCCCAAGGCATTCCAAAGATCCTCGTGCATCTCTTGCTGCGTTTGCTGCCCCGCCAAGTCTTCGGGAGACCAAAAGCCTTCGGGAGTCAGCGGCTGCTCCTCCCAGGCCGACAGCTCTTGCACGGCTGTCAACTCAACGTGCAAAATTTGCTCAACTTGGTCGTGTCCCATGCTTGGCTGGTCTGTCAAAGGGCGGTCAGAAAAGACGCACCGCTGCTGCGAGACTAAGTACCCCACGAGAGTCGAGGTGACCAACTCATCTGGGCCACCGACAGCTGCAAAGTCCAGCTCGTCGAGCTTTTGTCTCAAGCTACACCAAGATTTCTCCATGCGGTCAGCATCACTGACGCTCTCTGGCGGCTCGTGCAAAGCTCGTACTTGCGAGGCCAGCTGCAAAGACAAAGTGCTGGAAATCCACATCGCAAAGAGCCTCTTTTCGATCTGGGCCAGATCTGCTGCTGCACTTCCTGCACCTCCAAGCCCTCAGGCTCT
The DNA here is from genome assembly GCA_963377175.1 of Effrenium voratum. Lineage (NCBI taxonomy): Eukaryota > Dinophyceae > Suessiales > Symbiodiniaceae > Effrenium > Effrenium voratum. The sequence goes on from CAUJNA010000101.1 coordinate 29,937, forward strand.
GCTCCCTCTTCAGTGTTGGAGTACTGCTCCAAGTTTGCACGGTTCACGAAGCTGCAGTATCCCTTCGGGAGTCAGGCCACCCGGGCGCAACGCCGCGGAGCCTCCATCTTCGACTGGCCGGCACAGTCGGTTCAGGGCACGCTCGAGACGCCGGCGCGAGACCAGAAAAGGTACTCGCTGCTTCCTGTGCACATCCTTGCTGCAGCGGCGTATCAGGAGCATTTTCATGTCTCCAACAGCAGCAGGAATGTCTCGCACGAACTGCGGGCCGTTTTGAAAAAGGTTGCCCACGTGGCCTCGCAGCTCACACTGGCCCGTGCCGTACAGCGTAAAGATCCGCACCAAGTGCTGGATCGGGGACAGGATCTCTTCCTCGAAGAAAGTCAGGGCATCGATCTCCGGGAGAGTCTCTCCCGGATCTGCGTGGTTGGCCGCCGTCAAGCGGAACGGCTCCTTGGGCAACATCGCCTTGGCACGTTCCTTGGCTTCGTGCAAGCAGTTCTCACAGATTGGCGTGCCGGCTTCCAGCCAATCGGCCTCAGGTGCCCGACAGAAGTTGGTCTTCTGAAACGCTTGGGTCTCGAAGCCTCCGGGCAGGCCACTCTTGCCTTTGCCTGCGGCAATGCCTTCCTTGCAGTAATGGCAGTCCTGAAACTCCATGCTCAGCATGTAGGAGTCCACCTCATGCACACGGTGGAAAAACGGCATTATGCGGGCTTCGGCGTCCATGCTGTTGCCGTACAACTGCCGTAAGCTCTTTGGCAGCCGAGGCCGCGGCAAGTGGTCCCCTAAAACTGTCTCACTGGCGTGCAGCTTTGGCTCATGCCATGCCTTTAATGGCATGTGTTCCACTTCGATGAGAAGCGGCTGCAGCGCCCTGCGAACACGCTCTTGGTCCACCAGGGACAGATGGCACCAAGTTCTCCGGAGGAAATCATAGCCGAAGCGAAAGTCATCATCGGCTTTCTTGCCATGGCCGCTGAACAGCTCCTCGGCACAAGTAGCTCGCAGTGCCTGCAGCTCGGCCTTTCTTTGCTGAAGCATAGTCAAAAACATTTCGACCAGAGCGGTTTCGGAGACACACAAGTCACGCTCCCAGCCTTGCACGAGTGCTTCTTGCTCCGGCGACAGATGCTGTCTGTATCTTTTGAGAAACATAGCACAAAAGGAAGAGCTTACATCAGCTCCCTGGTCAAGGCTTTGCAATGCCTTCACCAGGGAGCTCTTTTCTTGAGCTCGCAGCACGGCAGAGTAAGCTTGGACAAAAGCACTCAGCCTTGCAAAGCTTCGTTGAAGGCCGGCCAGAAAAGGCGCAGCCTCCAACTTGGACTTGTCACAAAGCACAAACTCCCAGTCTTCTAAATGCTCTTTCTGGTCGGCATTCAACAATGCCACGTGCCTGTCGAAGACATTCTTAGCTTGCTTCCAACGTGTGTCGGAATTCGCGCGGTTGCTGCTGACAACAGCTGACAAGCTTTGCTTCTGTAGCTGAGCAATTTCAACAGCATTCTGAGCGAAGAAGGCTTGCACTTCGACAAAGGCAGGAGCACGACGCGATGCTGCAGCTTCTTTTGCCGCAGCACTCACTTGACACAACTCAGCTTCCTTCGCAAGCAAAAAATCCTTTTCCGCAGACGCCAAGCGGTCGCTATAGCGCAGCAGGAAAACACGGCAAAAGCTCGACATTTGAAATTCCTGCATGTGTCGACTCTGCAAAGCTGCCAGCAAGCTTGGCTTGCTTGAGTATCTTATCGCCTCTGCCGTCTCTGTCAAAAATGCCTCCACGCGGCAAAAACAGCATTGAAGGCCGGCCAGAAAAGGCGCAGCCTCCAACGTGGACTTGTCACAAAGCACAAACTCCCAGTCTTCCAAAATCTGCTGCTGAGCTGGCTCCAAGCTTGAAAGTTTTCGTCTGCAGAAATTTCTGGCTCGCTCCCACTCTGGTACCTGACTGCGCCGCTTGCTGTTGAGCAAAGCTGTAAGCGTCGGCTTCTTCATTTGCACAAGCTCCTGCGAGTAGGCTGCCAAAAACGCCACCGTCTTATCAAATGCGTCTGCCATGGCGTCCGGAGCGGTCAGAAAAGACGCGCTCCACCGTGCGGGATACACAAGGAAACGATGTCACTGGCATGTGTCTGTGGAAGTATATGCGTTCTGTGGGAACACAAACTAAAAAAAAAACAACAAGAGGTTGTCCGCCTGAGCGTGATGCTGGTAGGTCGGCTGGTGACAAACAACAAACTAGAACATTAACATGTTCTCGGCCTGTGTGTGGTGCTGGTGGGTGTGCTGGTGAAAGTGTAGTGGTGGTAGTGGTGGTGGTGATGTGAGTTGCCGCTCCGCGATTGAAGCCGGGACATGAACAAACATGAACAGTGGTGGTGGTGATGCTAGTGATGCTGGTGACGAAAACCGGGACATTGAACAAACATGACATACGCGGAGCAACTGACAAGACAGAGCCGAAACGCCACACGGTCACAGCGATATTACCTCCCTATCTATCTATCTATCTGTCTATCTACCTATCTATCTGCCTGTCTACCTCTCTATCTATCTGTCTACTTGTCTCTCTATCTTTCCAGCTTTCTATCTATCTATCTATCTATCTATCTGTCTGTCTGTCTATCTATCTAGAGCGCGACTAACTCAACAGGGCAGCGTAGGATGCCTTGCGCGTTGCCATTCCAAAGCGTTTTACCACTGCCAAGCTGCATTCCATCTTAGAAATGCGCACCGCGCGCAAGCGCCACGCATTTTTTCCAAATTGGATGAAAGCCTTGCGCGTTGCCATACCAATGTGTTTTACCACTGTCAAGCTACATTGCATCTTAAAAACGCGCACCGCGCGCAGGCGCCACGCATTTTTCCAAGTTAGATAAAAGCCTTGCGCGTTGCCATTCCAATGCGTTTTACCGCTGTCAAGCTACATTGCATCTTAAAAACGCGCACCGCGCGCAGGCCGCGTGCGATTTTTGAAAGTAGGAGCTTCCAAAAGTAGCCCGACCCTCTCAGGTTTTTACGATTTTGACTTCCAAATGTGCACCGCGCGCAGGCCGCGTGCGATTTTTGAAAGTTGGAGCTTCCAAAAGTAGCCCGAGCATGTAGCGTTTTTACGATTTTGACTTCCAAATGTGCACCGCGCGCAGGCCGCGTGCGATTTTTTGCCAGCAATTCCGACCAAAGGCTCCGCACCCGCCGCTTTACCGAAGTAACTTCTGGGCCGTCTGGAGGCTCAAAACATTGAAAAATACAGCATTTCGCGACCTTTCTAAAATTTCGCACACCATGCTTCATCTTTCTTCATCGCTTCTTCATCTTTCTTCATCGCTTCTTCATCTCTTCTTCTCTCTCTCTCTCTCTATCTCTCGCTCTGCACTGCTCTGCTTGAGTTGTCGATATTGTCGGAAGTTAGACTTCTAAACTTCCTTCGATCAGTGCCCCTGAAATTGACGGGGTCTCATTGGACTCCTCTTCTCCTGCAAGGAGGATTCTGTCCTTTGGGGAGGGAAAGGTCTCAGGAATTGCTTTGGCTCTGTCCAGCCAGCTCAAAAGCAGCTCAGAGCTTTCCTTGATTCTGTCCCGGGCAGCTCGAAAGCCTTGCTTGGCTCTGCCCCGGGCCAGAACAAAGCCTTGGGAGCTCCAAGTGGCCGATTCTTTACATTTGAGCCAAAGCGTGTCAATTTCATATAAACTCTGGCGAATGCCGATTCTCTGCACATTTGAGCCAAAACGTGCCAATTTCATATAAACTCCGCTCTTCCAATCCTATGTCCACCAGATTGGCATCGACTGCGGCTGGCCCACAGACACGCCGCAGGAGCAGGAGTACCTTTTCAACAACCTGATGGACGTTGCGCAATCTTTTGTCTTGAAGGGCCCCGCGCCGAAGACTGGAAGATGGTTTTCCTGGCATCAATCTGCGGAAGTCAACCTGAAGGAGTTTCATGCGGCAAAGATGTTGTTGCAGTGGTACTTCCCGTCTGAACCAGACCCAGAAGAATCAACTGGGAAGACACTTGCGAGCAGCTTCAAGGATGTAGGGGGGCTGAAGCTCGTGTGTCGGTGCATGACGCGGAAAGTCTATGAATTGTCTCATGTTCTTCTAGCAGTAAGTAAGCCCTGCTGGACTTGGTACACCTTCCAGGTTGAAGAGGTCAAGACTGCTTCCGAGCAGATTGGGTACAATGTGCTGATGTCAGAGCATTGGATGCACGAGCCACAGCTTTGTCACATCGCCTCCTTCCTATCCATCGGTTGCACTGAGTCGCTGATAAACTGTTCATACGGCGCAATGTAAAAGTTGCCACCTAGGCTCAAAATGTCAAAGATTTGGTCGTTTGGCTCCTTTCTGGGCTTGGCCAGCCGCTGATAAACTGCTCATATGGCGCAATGTAAAAGCCATCCGGGCTTGAAATGTAGAGATCTGGTCATTTGGCTCCTTTGGCATCTTTCCAAACGGCTTTTGCTTTTTTCTCTTCAAAATCCCGAATCTGGGCTTGAATCTGTTCATGTGGCAAATGTACAAGTTGCAATCTTGAAATGGAAAGATTTGCCCATTTGGCCCGGAGCCGTCTTCGCTTTATCTTAGATCTAGGATCTTTCAAAATCTTGGGTCTGGTCTTGGCCGGCCGTTGATGCATCAAGTTCTTCGTGTGGAGCAATAAAATAAGCAACCGGGCTTGCAATGACTTCCAAAGTTGGGAAGTTTGTCGCCGCAACGCCCATCTTGAAATTTGAGGAAACTAACAAACTCTCCTATGTTGTGGGTAACCGATCTGGGTGGGTGGGAAAGCAAACACAACACTTCCTCAATCCATTTGATATACCCTCTAGACCCTAAACCCTAAACCCTAAACCCTAAACAGGCGAGCCTGCCTCTGGCCATATACATGGGCATGCGAGCCTTCGGGCTCGAGGTTAAGCCGAGACGCCAGTGCGAACCTGAGGGCCTGCTAGGGTCAAGCCTAGCAGGACAACCGCTGTGCGGCTCTGCAAGTGGCACGACGACCCACTCCCTTTGGCGCAGCCAATATAGGATTACCCTAAAGCCTGCACCATTTGGCTCCGGGGGTCGCTTTGTGCGCTGCTGATAACTTTTGCATACGGGTAATAGCGGGGCCTGCCCCGGCTGGGGGGGGGTACACGGCGGGCCGCTTCTTGCGCCGCTGATAACTTTTGCATACGGGTAATAGGGGGACCTGCCCCGGCTGGGGGGGGGTGTACGCCAAGCGCAAGGAGCCTTGTGGATCTTCTTGCGCGCCGAGCGCAAGGACCCTTGTTGATCTCGCGGCGAAGCGTGCGCGCAGGTCACCCCCATGCCAGCGCAGCGCCTGACGCGCGCAGTTCTGCGGCTTGCTTGCAGACAACATCAACGCGCGCTTGGCCCACGCGTTTGGGCAGCCGGTCTTGGCGCCTTGGCAACTCCACGCTTTGCAGCGTGACCCACGCCTGCGCAGGAAAAGGTTAGCGAAGCAAGCAGCTGGCACCTTGTGGACGCTGAGGATTATGTAGACGCCGTCTACATGGTACTTGCCGCCGCAGCCCACGCCCAGGCAAACGCCGCGTGCGACGCGCTCGTGTGGAACCCGCCCCGCGGATCAGTTAGACGTCGTCTACTTCTTCTTGGCGGCCTGCGCAAGCCTGGGCAACTCCACGCACTCTGTCGTCCGCCCGCCTTGTGGACGCTGACAACATCCACGCGCGCTTGGCCCACGCGCGTTTGGGCAGCCGGTCTTGGCGCCTTGGCAACTCCACGCTTTGCAGCGTGACCCACGCCTGCGCAGGAAAAGGTTAGCGAAGCAAGCAGCTGGCGGCCACCTTCTGGACGCTGAGGATTATGTAGACGCCGTCTACATGGTACGTGCCGCCGCAGCCCACGCCCAGGCAAACGCAGCGTGCGACGCGCTCGTGTGGAACCCGCCCCGCGGATCAGTTAGACGTCGTCTACTTCTTCTTGGCGGCCTGCGCAAGCCTGGGCAACTCACGCACTCTGTCGTCCGCCCGCCTTGTGGACGCTGAGGATTATGTAGACGCCGTCTACATGGTACTTGCCGCCGCAGCCCGCACCCAGGCCAGCGCAGCGCGCAACGCCGCTTTGCAGCGCGACCCACGCCTGCGCAGGCTAGAAGTTTAGCGAGGCAGGCAGCTGGCAGCCCAGCTGCTTCAGACGGCGCCACGTTGGCTTGGAACCCGTTCAAGGGTTCCACCTCGAATGGAACCCTAAACCCTAAAAGTCTTTACCTTGGGTGGCTGGGGCGGGCGAACTTGGCTACGCAAGGCGAGCGGCTTGGGGAATTTTATCCCCGAGCGAGCAACCACATCTGCACACCCTAAACCCTAAACCCTAAACCCTAAACCCTAAACCCTAAACCCTAAACTTAAAGCTCGCGACGACTGACCGCTCGCTTAGAGCGCCATGGAGTCGTGAGCGCACGGCGCGCTTAGCGCCCGGGCAATAGCTCCGAGCTATTGCCAATAAAGCGCCAGCAGCTATGCAGCTGCCCCAAGGGCCTCCCTTCTCTTGGGACCGTGCCTGCAGGCACAAAATATGCGAAGCAATATTATATTACCCTAAAACCTAGGTCCTAGACCCTAACCTGGCTCTAAAGTTGCGCCCCTTGATACAACGGCCATTGGCCTTGATAAAACGGCCATTGGCCTTGACGCAGCTTTTCGCGCCTCTTGATAAAACGGCCATTGGCCTTGATAAAACGGCCATCAGCCTTGATACAACGGCCATTGCCCTTCGCGCCCCTTGATAAAACGGCCATTGGCGTTGATAAAATGGCCGTGGCCTTGATAAAGCGGCCATCATCGCTGCCGAGATATACGGGATCATGGCCATCCGTAACCCAAACGAGGAGGTCTGGCCGCCACTCGGCAAAACTCCAGGATAACATCAAAGGGTCTGCTACAAATCTGTTCCGGCCGTTGAAGCCGTGCCAACGCTCGCGACGAAATCGCAGAAGCCGCGCCCTGAACGATGACCCATAACTGATCCGTCGCTCCCGCCTTACGCTGCGCTTCCAACGCAGCCAGCAAACGGACGACGGCTTGTTGCCAGCCTCTGCGTAACGCAGCCAGCGCACGGCCGACGGCTCGTTGCCGACCTCTTGCTCGCCTTCGAAGCAGATCGCCCGCGCGTCGCCTCCTGTACGAAGGAGGCTTGCGGCGAGTCGACCAAGCGCAGAGCAAAGCTTTGGGCTCCAACCGTCACAGCTGCGCCTTCAAGCGGTAAACGTATCTGCAACTCCTAGCATTGAAATCGTTGCAGCCTTGGCCCAACGCTCGCTCAAAGTGTTACGAGCCTGAAGCCGAGCAGCTCCGCGTGCGAAGCGGTTGCGAAGCCCAAGCGCGCGCGACCGCCCCAGTCTAGCGCAGTGAAGCTTTGGGGTCAAGCCAGTCGTTGAAGCCGTGGTATGGCCCCCAACGCTCGCGACAAAATCGCAGAAGCCGCGCCCTGAACTATGACCCCTAACTGCTCCGTCGCTCCCGCCCTGCGCTGCGCTTCCAACGCAGCCAGCGAACGGACGACGGCTTGTTGCCAGCCTCTGCGCAACGCAGCCAGCAAATGGCCGACGGCTCGCTGCCGACCTCTTGCTCGCCTTTGAAGCAGATCACCCGCGCGTCGCCTCCTTTCTACGAAGGAGCCCGCGGCGAGTCGACCAAGCGCAGAGCAAAGCTTTGGGCTCCAACCGTCGCAGCTGCGCCTTCAAGCGGTAAACGTATCTGCAACTCCTAGCGTTGAAATCGCTGCAGCCTTGGCCTCAACTATGCCCCAACGCTCGCTCAAAGTCGTTACGAGCCTGAAGCAGAGCAGCTCCGCGCGCGACGCGGTTGCGAAGCCCAAGCGCGCGCGACTGCCCCAGTCTAGCGCAGTGAAGCTTTGGGCTATAGCGCAGCTGCAACTTTCACGAAACGCTTCTGCCACTGAACTTGCTCCAGCTGCAGCGTTTGGCTAGCGCAGCGACTAAATCGCTGCAGCCTTCGCCTGAACTATCCTCCGCCTTCGTTCGACGGAGGAGCCCGCGGCGAGTCGACCAAGTGACGTGGCCAGCGCGCGCGGGAACGTATCTGCAACTCCTAGCCTTGCAATCGCTGCAGCCTTGGCCTCAACTATGGCCCAACGCTTGCTCCACTTGCAGCTCCGCGCGCGAAGATGGCTTGCGAAGTTTTAGCACGCGAGACCACCCCAGTCTAGCGCAGTGAAGCTTTGGGCTCAAGCCAGCAACTTTCACGCGGCGAACGCTTCTGCGACTCAACTTGCTCCAGCTGCAGCGCGCGGCTAGCGCTAGCGATTAAATCGCTGCAGCCTTTGCCTGAACTATCCTCCGCCGCGTGACCATGAGTCGGCCAAGCAACGTGGCCGCCGCGCGCGACTCTTTTGAGCTCCAGCCGTCGCAGAAAAAAGATGCGCATTTGAAGCGTTGCGCTCTGGGCTTGTTGTCTTCGCGCGATCAAGCGCTTCCCGTATCACTCGCCCTGCCGGGCTCCAAATTAAAACCCTAAACCCTAAAAGATTTGTCTCTGGGCGGTATTGGGGTGGGTTGAAGCAGCCGCCTCGGCGCGCCGCCCCGCGACCCTCTGGGTCGAGGCGCGCCGCTTCCGAGGGCAAACCCTAAACCCTAAACCCTAAACCCTAAACCCTAAACCCTAAACCCTAAATTTTTTCTGGTTGTTCGTTGTGCTTGTTGTTTGGTTTTTTTAAGGGGTTTCAGGGGCTTCAGGAGTTTCAGGGGCTTCAGGGGCTTCAGGGGCTTCAGGGGCTTCAGGGGCTTCAGGGGCTTCAGGGCAGGGGCTTCAGGCGTCGACGCGCAGGCGGGTTCATGCCATGCTACCAAGCGCGAGCGGCACCAGCAGCCGCATGGCGTCGGTGAAGACCTGCTGCCCAGGAAGAGGGCGCAGCCGCAGCTCGCGGGTCCAAGCGGCCCCACGCGGGCGCAGTTCTGTCACAGCGGCCTCGGCGCTAGGCGCACGCGGCTTTTGCAGAGGCACCGCCCGGACGGCGCTGAGCCCCAGGCGGCCTTAGATGCGGTCAGACAGCTCGGAGATCATGGCGCGAATTGGTTTGAGCTGAATAAATTGCTTTCTATAGAAAAATAAAATATTCAGTCGGTCGGACGAGCGCTTCTTTTTTTCTGTCACGTTCTGTCCTGGTTTCTGTTCTGTCCCACCGCGTCACAGCGAGTCGGCGGTGCTGCCCTGCAGGTTCAGCGCAGTGAGCAGCTCTCTGGAGGCCTCGTCCAGCTCCTTGCGCGCCTTCTCAACCCGCTCCAAGGCGGCGAGGGTTGCGCTCTTGGCCGCCAGCGATACCGGCAGCCGCTGAGCTCTCTCTCGATCTGCGCCAGCAAGGCGATGTCGCTCGTGCGACTCCGGCGCTGCCTCAGGGCCTCACGCTTCTCGCGGAGCGTCTCGCAGCTCTCCTCCTGGCGCTCCTTGGCCATTGCGGGAGCGGAGCAGCGGGCCGTGCGCTGGTTGCGAAGCTTGAGCCGAAGCTCTTGGGCATGCTTCAGCATGTTCCTCCAGTCCTGCATGTCGACCTCCTCCGCCGGGAACCTGCCGGCGGCCCCGTCAGCCAGCAGCCGCTCCAGCACGGGCGCTCCCCAAGTAAGCTCGTCACGCAGGCGGCTCACCTCCTCCAGTCAGCTGCTCGCGGCGCTCCAGGACGTGGGTGGTCATTCTAAATTTTTTTTTCTGTGCGGCATCGGAAGAAACCACAGCGGGCACTCTCGGGAAGCTCCGCACGCAGATCCGTGACCTCAAGACTCAAGCCGCACATGCCGGTAACCCCAAACCCTCCGATTTCAAATCTTGGGAGCCCGCTGCTCCGCTCCCGCAATGGCCGAGGAGCGCCAGGAGGAGAGCTGCGAGACGCTCCGCGAGAAGCGTGAGGCCCTGAGGCAGCGCCGGATTCGCACGAGCGACATCGCCTCGCTGGCGCAGATCGAGAGAGAGCTCTACGAGGTGGAGGAGCAGCTTGTCAGCAAGAAAATCGCTGAGCGGCTGCCGGTATCGCTGGCGGCCAAGAGCGCAACCCTCGCTTGAGAAGGCGCGCAAGGAGCTGGACGAGGCCTCCAGAGAGCTCCTCGCTGCGCTGAACCTGCAGGGCAGTAGAATCCGGGACAGAACAGAAACCAGGACAGAACGTGACAGAAAAAAAGAAGCGCTCGTCCGCCCGACTGGATCTTTTATTATTTTTCTATAGAAAGCAATTTATTCAGCTCAAACCAATTCGCGCCATGATCTCCGAGCTGTCTGACCGCATCTGGGGCCGCCTGGGGCTCAGCGCCGTCCGGGCGGCGCGTGGGGCCGCTTGGACCCGCGAGCTGCGGCTGCGCCCTCTTCCTGGGCAGCAGGTCTTCACCATCGACGCCATGCGGCTGCTGGTGCCGCTCGCAAGCCCCTGAAACCCCTTAAAAAAACCAAACAACAAGCACAACGAACAACCAGAAAAAAACCCTAAACCCGTCAAAGGTTGAAATTTGGGTGGCGGGGGGGGCCCTCCAACGCACGCGCCGACCCCCCAACCACCTGTGGGGGGGGGTCGGCGCTACTGCACGCAAACCCTAAACCCTAAACCCTAAACCCTAAACCCTAAACGCCGCGCGTGAACCATCAATCACAAAACGGCGTAATTTGCCGTCAAAACGGCGTAATTTGCCGGCGAAACGGCGTTTTTTTTTGCCTGGTTCCGAGCTGGACTCACGGCGAGCGCTTTTTCTCCGAAAGAGCGTTTGTTTTCAGCAACCGGCGAAAATTATTGCTGTTTTAGGAAACGGCGTTTATTTTACATGTTGGAAGGTCCAGGTATATTGATGTGAGCATCGATGTCGGCGGGCTTCATTCCAGAATCTTTTGCGAGATGGATCGAACGCGCCGGCGTGTCAAGCTTGCTTTTTTGACAGCGCCCTTTTGCGGCGTATTCGTCGGGAAGCCAGAGGAAAACCGAAAGGAAACCCAAGGGAAGCTAAAGGCGTTTTGCTTCTCCTTGTTCTCGATTTGAGCCGTGACTGATCTCCCGCCCTAAATTTGGAAAAGCCAAGCTGGACCGCTCGCAGCGTTTGCAGGGAACTGCGAGCCGCCGGAAACTATCCATTTTCTAATCATCCGTGTTGATGTGTTGGACTCTCTCCGGAATAGATCTGGGGACATCGGCTCTCGAACATCCAGAAGAGACGTCGTCTGATGAAAAAAGAGTCGCGGGGGCCTATTTCAGCAACGCCTGATCCCCTGGCTTTGCGGAAGAGACGCTCGGATCGTCGACGCCCCATCCAGACCCCCAGAAACGCTTTTCATTTTCGTCGCCCCTCGGCGACGAGCGCGCGCCGCTTTTCGTTCCAGCGCTTGCTGTCGCGGACTATCGCATCCAAAAAGACAAGAAGAGCGAGCCAGAAAATGTTGAGCCTGCCCGGCGTCTGAGGGCGAACCCTAAACCTGTTAAAAGGTGCAAGTTTGGGTGGCTGGGGTGGGCTCCCCAATACAAAACGGCGCGCCTCCCCTTCCACTCCATGGGGGGAGGCGCTGCCGTGGCACTGAATCACGCCCTAAATCTTCTCTTCAATGGAGATTTAAACCTTAATGGACTCTGCTATCGATTTGACGAACCCCCCCTTGGGCTCTTCTTTTGCCAGAAAGGATTCCTTCTTTTGGGAAGGGAAAGGTCTTAGTGTCCCGGGCTGGCTCAAAGCCTCTTCTTCACTCTGTCCTGGGCCAGCTCCAAAAGCTGTTCTTAGCCGTCCCAGCCTTGCTCGGGGCCTCTTCTGGCCAGCCACTGATAAACTGTTCATACGGCGCAATGCAAAAAATTGCCATCCAGGCTCAAAATGCAAAGATCTGGCAATTTGGCTCATTCTACGCTTGGCAAGCCGCTGATAAACTGTTCATACGGCGCAATGCAAAAAATTGTCACCCAGGCTCAAAATGCAAAGATCTGGCCACTTGGCTCCTTCTACGCTTGGCAAGCCGCTAATAAACTGTTCGTACGGCGCAATGTAAAAATTGCCATCCATGCTTAATGTAAAGATCTGGCCCTTTTGCTCTTTTGTGGGCTTGGCCAGCCGCTGATAAATTGTTCATACGGCGGAGTGCAAAAATTGCCATCCAGGTTCAGAATGTAAAGATCTGGTCATTTGTCTCCTTTCTGGGCTTGGCCAGCCGCTGATAAACTGTTCATACGGCGCAATGTAAAAATGGCAATCCAAGCTCAAAATGTAAAGATCTGGTAGCTCCTTTCTGGGTTTGGCCAATCGCTGATAAACTGTTCATACAAAAATTGCAACTCAAGCTTGAAATGTAGAGATCTGGTCAATTGGCTCCTTTCTGGCCTTCGCCCAGCCGCTGATAAACGGTTCGTGCGGCGCAATGCACAAATTGCCACCCAAGCTCAAAATGTCAAGATCTGGTCATACAAAAATGGCCATTCAAGCTGGCCAGCCAAGCTCAAAATGTAAAGATCTGGTGCGTAATGTAAAAATGGCAACCCAAGCTCGAGAAGTCGAGATCTGGCCATTTGTTGCTGTTCGAAGAGCGTTTCAATTTCCTTTTGCGGCGCAAGATGCAATTAGCAACCGGGCTTGAGTTGGGAAGTTTATCGCTCGCAACCCCCCGTCTTGAAATTTGGAGAAACCGAAGAACTCGCCTATGTTGCGGGTAACCAATCTGGGTGGGTGGGAAAGCCAACAAAACTTCTCTCAATCCATTTGATATACCCTCTAGACCCAAACCCTAAACCCTAAACCCTAAACCCAAAGCGCGCGCCTGGCGCGCGCCCCGCAGGCCTTGCCCCTGCCGGACAGCACGCGGAGGGGAGCTTTGCCTGGCAGAAGCTCCCCGAGCTCAGCGCACCCTCGTGGGCCCGCTCGCCTCGCTGGGCACTATTGTAATAAGAGTAACCCTAATCTCTCGGACCAAGGCTCGGGATGTTGCCTTCTAAGGAAACGGCCATCGGCCTTGATAAAATGGCCATCGGCGCTGAGAAAATGGCCATTGGCCCTGGACAAGATGGCCGCCCCTTGATAAAACGGCCATCGGGCCGCTTTTTGCTAGAAGAAGCTTGGCTTGGTCGATAGACTCTCTTTGTGTAGGCTCATGTGGAATTTGCAACGCGTTGCCTTTTTCTGGGCGTCTGGCGATTTAGCTGCTTAGACGGCCATGGGGCCTGACCTTGATAAAACGGCCATTGGCGCCTTCAATCTGGGCATTTGGCGCTTTGATTGGTTCTGCCTTGATAAGCGCGCGCCTGGCGCGCCCCACAGGCTTGCTCTATGCTGGAGAACTGCCTGCTTCTATTACAGCTGCTGGCACGGGGCTTAGCTTGCTCTGTGATGGGGCATTAGCTGCAGGCACGTAAAGGGGCTTACTCTATGGTCGGGCATTGCCTGCCAGCGCCGGGGGGCTTAAAGGGGCTTACTCTATGATGGGGCGTTGTCTGCCAGCGGGGGCTTAAATGCTCTACGACGGGGCAAACTCTCCTGGCGCCGGGGGGCCTTAAATAGGCTTACTCTAGCGGCGGGGGCTTAAAGGGGCTTACTCTATGATGCTGGGGCGTTGTCTCCTGGTGCTGGGGGGCTTTCAGGGGCTTACTCTATGATGGGGCACTACCTGCTTGCTCTATGACGGGGCATTTCCTGCTTGCTCTATGACGGCTGGGCTTGAACTTGCTCTATGATGGGGCATTAGCTGCAGGCGCTTAAACTCTCTCGCAGTCTGGCCGCGGTCTTTCCGCGATCTTCTCGCGTTCTTTCCGTTCTCTTCCCGCGATCTCCCCGCGGTCTTCTCGTAGTCTGCTCGGTTTTCCTCTCGCGTTTTCCGCGGCCGCAGTCTGTCGCAGTCCTCGCAGTTTTTCTGCGGTTCTCTCGTAGTCTTCTCGATGTCTTCCCGTAGTTTCTCGCAGTCTGCCGCGGTTTCTCGCAGTCACCCCGCAGTCTTCCCATAGTCTTCTCGCAGTCTGGCCGCAATCCTGCGATCTCCTCGCGTTTTTCCGCGATCTTCCCGCGGTCTTCTCGCAGTCTTGCCCGCCTTGAAAATATTTCCAGGCGATACATTGGAACAAATCGCAGGCGAGTCCTCGAAGGCGTCGGGCGGCGGATGGTCGTGATTGCGGGCGCGCGTCAGTCGCCTGCGTCGATTTGAAATGTCGCGCGCGCGATTGAATTGTGTGTGCATATATTGATGTGAGCATCGATGTCGGCGGGCTTGATTCCAGAATCTTTTGCGAGATGGATCGAACGCGCCGGCGTGTCAAGCTTGCTTTTTGACAGCGCCCTTTTGCGGCGTCTTCGTCGGGAAGCCAGAGGAAAACCGAAAGGAAACCCAAGGGAAGCCAAAGGCGTTTTGCTTCTCCTTGTTCTCTATTTGAGCCGTGACTGATCTCCCGCCCTAAATTTGGAGAAGCCAAGCTGGACCGCTCGCGGCGTTTGCAGGGAACTGCGAGCCGCCGGAAACTATCCATTTTCTAATCATCCGTGTTGATGTGTTGGACTCTCTCCGGAATAGATCCGGGGACATCGGTTCTCTTTGGAGACAAGAGGCCCCGGCAGGCGGGCGCCGTTGTGGCGTTATCCGCGAAGATCCAGAAGAGACGTCGTCTGATGGAGACAGAGTCGCGGGGGCCTATTTCAGCAACGCCTGATCCCCTGGCTTTGCGGAAGAGACGCTCGGATCGTCGACGCCCCATCAAGACCCCCAGAAACGCTTTTCATTTTCGTCGCCCCTCGGCGACGAGCGCGCGCGCCGCTTTTCGTTCCAGCGCTCGCTGTCGCGGACTATCGTCTCCAAAAAGACAAGAAGAGCGAGCCAGAAAATGTTGAGCCTGCCCGGCGTCTGAGGGCGAACCCTAAACCCGTTAAAAGGTGCAAGTTTGGGCGGCTGGGGCGGGCTCCCCAATACAAAACGGCGCGCCTCCCCTTCCACTCCATGGGGGGAGGCGCTGGCACTGAATCACGCCCTAAAGTCTAAGCCGAGCCCACCAACTCCATATGGGCAAGGCTGCCGGAGCGCCAGCGGAGCGCCAGTCGTCTTATCAGCTGAGGAGAAGTCTCCGAAGCAAGCTCGGCTGTTTAACTTGCCCTAGGCAGTACTGCCCTTACTCTAGAAAGGCACACACCCTAAATCCTACACTTTTTGGTTGCGCTGGCGGCCCCTTCATGGCATGCGACTACAAGTGGCCGGCCTTTGCTTGGGAAGCCACTTTCTGTCCCGGGGCACCCTTGCTATCCGCTCTTAAAAGCCGATTTCTGTCCCGGGCCCTTTTCCAGAAAGCCTTTTCGCGTTTGCTGGCTGAATATAATTGCAGGTTAATTTCTGTGCCCAAAGCTATTCTATCCCCTGCCGGTCCTTCAGTGCGCTGGCGTGAAGTGTTCTGGATCTAGGAGGCCGCCGAGCAAGTAGTCCGCGTCGCGCTGCACCCGGCTCAAGGCAACGTAGCCGCCAGCTTTGAAGTGCTTCATGTCCAGCCAGATCGTGACGTGGGTCAACTCAGCTCCTTGCAGCTTGTGGATGGTGCTCGCGTATCCCGGCCGCGCCGGGTAGCACGTGACGCGGCCGCCGTCTTCCGCGTCTTCGGTCAAGGGAAACAAGGCGAGGTCCTTGCCCGTGGCTGTGGTCACGCGCAGGCAGCCGGAAGCCGGATCCAGGCTGCGGACTGTGGCCTCCATGCCGTTGACAAAGTCCAGGGCCTTATTCATGTTCCGCGTCAGGTGGAGACGCATCCCCGCGTAGATCTTCTGCTGCAATGGCTGCGGCGCGCCCGCCTTTCGTTTGCCGCTCTCGTTGTAATTGGCAGGGTTTGCTTCCCAGTCCACGTCCAGCGTGCCCAAGACCGGCTTGCGCATCTTTTCGTACAGCGCCTGCACGCACAGCTGGTTGACGGTGGCCGCCTTGTGCCGCGTGCAGGTCGCGAATGCGGTGTCGGGGTGGCTGCGCAGGACCTGTTCGATTTCCTCCATAGTGGGGTTTCCCGCGTGAGTCCAGGCCTTGTGGCCGCGGCAGATCGCGCGCAGCAGCTGGAGCTTCTTGCGGAGCTTCTCGTCCTTGCAGCGCCACATCTCGCGCAAGTCCACCTTGAATGTCATCCGCCACTTCGGGCTGTCGGTGGCCTGGCTGTTGCCGACTCCGGGCAGCTGCCAAAAGTCCCCGGTGAAGACAAGGCCTGGGAGCCGATCTGCGGCTTCCCACATCTGCGTCGAGCTGCGAGACCTCGTCCACCACCACAAGGTCGTACTGCGCAAGGGCGTCAAGGTGTTCATCTGCTCGGTCCTTCCACAGCCAAAACGCTGCCGCGCAAGTATCCACGTGTGCTGTCGGGTGGCGGCTTCTGACCCTGGCCGCTTGCTGTGCTAGCACGCGGCCGCCGCTCTCCAGGACCCGGTCAACGCAGCTGCCCACGACCGTGGTCTTGCCCGTGCCCGGCGGGCCGAGCCCGGCAATGGGTCTGGCCTCTTTCGCCGCGTCCAGCTCGTCGATGTTCTCGACCGCCCGCGCCTTGCGCTCTCGGCTGCGGCGAGGACGTTGTCTCGTAGGAGCCGCTGCTGCTGGTTGAAGCGGTTGAAGCTCTCGTCCGCAGCGGGGAAGCCGGCTTCCGCAAGGCTGCGGCGAGCTGCTGCCGCATCTCCTTGGAGGACGTGGCCCGCCAAGTACTGTCCCACAAGGTGGCACTCCGCCTTGAGCTTTGCAAGGAACGACCTGACCTTGGCGACGCCCATGGCCTCCAGCTCCAGCTCCTTGGTCACCACCTCCTCGTCAAGCCAGTGCTCCGGACAGCGGGCCAAGGCGTTGCCAAGGTGTTGGTACTGCTCGGGCACCTTCTCTGTCACCGCTGGGTCGACCAACCAAGTCGTCCAGGCTCCGGAAGGGCGAGCAAAGCGCCAGCCATTGTCCGAAGTAGCGGTCGTTGAACACCGAGACCATCTCCACTGCGATCAGCTTCTCCCCCTCCATCTCGCAGTTGTTGGCGAAGGCCTCTAGGCTCTCAGCGCTGCCTTGCTTGTTGCGCTTGTTCCGAATCCACCGCGCGATCTCGCCCTTCTTGTTGGTTTTTCGGGCAAACTCCAGCAGGCTCATGTCCTTGCGGCGCCAGGCGCTCTCCTGGCAGAGCTGGACGATCTTTGGCACCGCCTCCGTCTTCATGCCCGGCCACGGCGCGCGCAGCTCCTCCATGGCTCCGCTGTAGCGGCAGGGCGGGAAGGTCTTGGCCGCCAATTAGAGCCACATCTCTGGCTCGCAGGGCTTGTAGTCAAAGAGCACCCTTCAGGCCACGGAGAAGGCTGAGGCCTCGTCTGCCAGCCACTCCTTCTGGAAGTTTGGCGTGTAGGTCGCGCAGTACTTCAGCAGCGGGCCGCGGTCGTTGCCCAGCAGCGCGTCCTGGTGGCACTTCGTGACCTCCAAGGTGTCGGGGAAATAGGCTCTGTGTCCGGCCGCGGCGTCTTCCGCTGTGTGCTTTAGCCGCAGGAGCTGCGCCGCGTCGTCCCAGCGGGACTGGATGGGCCAACCCGTCGCCGCACCTTCCCGCCGCGGCCTTCCAAGCACGTAGCCCCGCAGCGCCGCCTCCTCCTCGCTCGGCTCCGTGGCCCGGATCTTCTCCTCCAACTTGGCGCGCTTCGGCTTCCGCAAGTAGTTCAGACTGTGGCAGTGGACGCGCCCGCTGCCGTGGTAGGCCTGGCTCGCCGCCTTGCGCTTGCCGTCCTGGTATTCCAGCCGGAAGAAGTAGGCTTGGCTGGTCTCGGGGCCATTGTCGGTCGGGCCGAAACGACCACATTGAGGACCAGCCGGAGGGGAATGCTCTTGCACGCGTTCTTGCCCCCCCCGATGCGGCTCCAAGACTGAGGTCGTACACGAACTGGAGCAGCTCCGTGTAGCCGGCGATCGGGCCCAGGACCTTCTTCATAAAGGACTTCTTGATGCTCTGTCGGCCGCTGTCCTTGCCTTCTTCCTCGTCCGAGCCGCTTTCCTCCGTGGCGGGGCGCCGGCGCTCCGGCCGCGGCCCTCCGACCTCCTGGGCTGGGTCGGCCGCTGCGGCGTCGCTGCCGTCGGACATCGCTGGCGCGGATGGCGGTTTCGCACATCGCCTCGGCCCAGTATAGGTTGGGCCACAGCGCGTTCTCCAGCCCCGGCGTCTCCAGGAACTGCAAGGGCCGCTTTTTTCGTTGCTCCGGCGAAGCAAGCTCGGCTGTTTAACTTGCCCTAGGCAGTACTGCCCTTACTCTAGAAAGGTATACACCCTAAATCCTACACTTTTTGGTTGCGCTGGCGGCCCCTTCATGGCATGCGACTACAAGTGGCCGGCCTTGGCTTGGGAAGCCACTTTCTGTCCCGGGGCACCCTTGCTATCCGCTCTTAAAAGCCGATTTCTGTCCCGGGCCCTTTTCCAGAAAGCCTTTTCGCGTTTGCTGGCTGAATATAATTGCAGGTTAATTTCTGTGCCCAAAGCTATTCTATCCCCTGCCGGTCCTTCAGTGCGCTGGCGTGAAGTGTTCTGGATCTAGGAGGCCGCCGAGCAAGTAGTCCGCGTCGCGCTGCACCCGGCTCAAGGCAACGTAGCCGCCAGCTTTGAAGTGCTTCATGTCCAGCCAGATCGTGACGTGGGTCAACTCAGCTCCTTGCAGCTTGTGGATGGTGCTCGCGTATCCCGGCCGCGCCGGGTAGCACGTGACGCGGCCGCCGTCTTCCGCGTCTTCGGTCAAGGGAAACAAGGCGAGGTCCTTGCCCGTGGCTGTGGTCACGCGCAGGCAGCCGGAAGCCGGATCCAGGCTGCGGACTGTGGCCTCCATGCCGTTGACAAAGTCCATGTTCCGCGTCAGGTGGAGACGCATCCCCGCGTAGATCTTCTGCTGCAATGGCTGCGGCGCGCCCACCTTTCGTTTGCCGCTCTCGTTGTAATTGGCAGGGTTTGCTTCCCAGTCCACGTCCAGCGTGCCCAAGACCGGCTTGCGCATCTTTTCGCACAGCGCCTGCACGCACAGCTGGTTGAGGGTGGCCGCCTTGTGCCGCGTGCAGGTCGCGAATGTGGTGTGGGTGGCTGCGCATTCCTCCATAGTGGGGTTTCCCGCGTGAGTCCAGGCCTTGTGGCCGCGGCAGATGTCCTTTAGCTGGTCGGCTGTCGGCTTTGACGCGCGCAGCAGCTTGAGCTTCTTGCGGAGCTTCTCGTCCTTGCAGCGCCACATCTCGTGCAAGTCCACCTTGAATGTCATCCGCCACTTCGGGCTGTCGGTGGCCTGGCTGTTGCCGACTCCGGGCAGCTGCCAAAAGTCCCCGGTGAAGACAAGGCCTGGGAGCCGATCTGCGGCTTCCCACATCTGGATGATTCGCTCGAACTGCTCTGCGTCGAGCTGCGAGACCTCGTCCACCACCACAAGGTCGTACTGCGCAAGGGCGTCAAGGTGTTCATCTGCTCGGTCCTTCCACAGCCAAAACGCTGCCGCCCTGGCCGCTTGCTGTGCTGTGGGTAGCGCGTAGAGCACGCGGCCGCCGCTCTCCAGGACCCGGTCAACGCAGCTGCCCACGACCGTGGTCTTGCCCGTGCCCGGCGGGCCGAGCCCGGCAATGGGTCTGGCCTCTTTCGCCGCGGCCTCTCGGAGCTTGTCCAGCTCGTCGATGTTCTCGACCGCCCGCGCCTTGGCTGCGCGCTCGGCTGCGGCGAGGACGTTGTCTTGTAGGAGCCGCTGCTGCTGGTTGAAGCGGTTGAAGCTCTCGTCCGCAGCGGGGAAGCCGGCTTCCGCAAGGCTGCGGCGAGCTGCGGCCGCATCTGCTTGGCCGTTTTATCAAGCCAAGGCAGCCCGTAGACCATTTTATCGCCCGTAGACCATTTTATCTAAAAAAGACCAGGCGCGCCCCCCCTATAGAGGAAAGTGGTTTGCTCCTTTACATCTTCGTGAATCAAATTGAATTGTTCTTGGGCGTGGCCGTTTTAACAGCCAATGGCCTTTTTATCAAGCCAAGGCAGCCCGTAGACCATTTATCGCCCGTAGACAATTTTACCGCCCCCAATGGCCGTTTTATCAAGGCCAATGGCCGCTTTATCGAGCGAAGGCAGCCGGTAGACCATTTTATCGCCCGTAGACCATTTTATCGCCGTTTTATCAAGCCAAGGCAAGCCCGTAGACCATTTTATCAAGCCCGTCTTTGGAGACCAGGGCGCACCCCCCCTATAGAGGAAAGTGGTTTGCTCCTTTACATCTTCGTGAGTCGATTTGAATTGTTCTTGGGCGCCAAGCTGTGTTGGCGAACCCTAAACCCTAAACCCTAAAGTCTAGCCGAGCCCACCATTCCCCATGACTTGGGTGGGCGAGGCTGCCGAGCTCCGCGAGCGTCTCGAGTCCTTCGATAGCCCGTAGGTTAAGCTGCGGGCTTGCCGCCTTGCTAGGCTCCTAGTTAGCCTGGCCGACAGGCCTAAGCTTGGTATACGACAGTATACTAAAATTGAAACCCTAAACCCAAAGGTTTTTCCCTGCCAACTCCTCCTTAGCTAGAAATGGCCGGCCTTGATAAAACGGCCATTGGGTCTGATAAGCCGGCCATCGGCCTTGATGAAATGTCATAAAATGGCCATCGCGCCTGCCCTTGACGAAATGGGCTGCCCTTGATATTGATAAAACAGCCATGGGGCTGGCCTTGATAAAGCGGCCATTGGGCTGCCCTTGATACAGTTGCCGTCGGGGCTGGCCTTGATAAAATGGTCATTGACTGGCCTTGGCGAAAATCGAAGCCCGCTGCTGATAATCTTTGTATAGAAACTATTGGAAGACCTGCCCTGGCTGGACCAAGGCACTTCCCGGCAGACCCGCCCTTGATAAAGTAGCCGTTGAGACTGGCCTTTGATAAAATGGCCATCGGGGCTGGCCTTGATAAAATGGCCATTGCGGCTAGCCTTGAGGAAAACGGTGGCCGGCTTTTTTTAGGTCCACTGCTGATAATCCTTGTATAAAAAACTATTGGGGGACCTGCTCTGGCTGGATCAGAGCACTTCCCAGCGATCGCCCTTGATAAAGTGGCCATTGCGGCCTTGATGAAATGGCCATCGGGCTGGCCTTGATAAAGTGGCCATTGTAGCACTTGGGGCTGATGAAGGTGGAGGCCCGCCGCTGATATAAAACAAGGGGACCTGCTCTGGCTGGACCAGAACGCTTCGGGAGCCAACGATTTGAGGGTTTCGGGCGTCGTGGCAGCCACGCATCCCTCCCACCGGGGGGTCCAGCACCAGCTCCACCGCCTGGCCAGTCACAGTCGGGCGTGCGCCCCGCCCCCCGATTCGACCGCAAGCGGCGCCTCCTCCAGCACGCCCGCCGCGTGCGCGAACCGAGGCAGAAGGGGGTGGTGCCGCACCTGCGTCTGCAGCACGAAGTTCACCCCCAGCACAACCTGATGGCGGAGCAAAAACAGGGGCAAGCGTGCAAGCCTCACCCTTGCCTCGAGCAAGTCCCCCCGCGTTTCCGCGCTGGTCCAGTGCGGGAGGCCCAGCGCGCCCCCAAGGTCCAGCGCGGCCCACACCTCGGAGTACACGGAGTTCATGGGGTCCGTGTAGCGGACCCCGCCCCGCGAGTGCCACATCAGGCGATCCTTGCGCGCACACACACGCACATGTTTTGTGGACCGCCCCCCCTATCCTCCCGCCAGCCTCGCGCGCGTCCGGAAGCGGCCCCCAGCTGACACGGACCGCTCCAAGGTGGGATAGGGCCTGCGGGGTGGAGCAAGCAAAGTGTCGCGCAGCCGTCTCTCTCTCTCTCGCCTTGCGGCGCGCCCTTCCCAGCTCCAGCACCAAGTGGAAGGCAGGTAAGGCGTGGGCCAGTAGCTGGCGAACACGCCACCAGGCCACTTCTGGCGCACTACAGTCTCTTTCTAACAAGCTTTGCGCGGCCCCTGCCTCGGTGCGAAGATCTGAGTTCCCATGCACCTGCACCTCTGCCGGAAGAGGCGGCAGGCGTTTCCCCTCAAGAGCCTGACAGGAGCTGGCGCTTCGATAAGAGCCAGGCCCTGGCGGTCCCGCGCCTGCAGAACCAACGCTCGGGCGCGAGGGGTTTCGTCCATTGCCTGGGCGCGGTGCAATGCGTTTGCGGTTGATTGCGCGTAAGGCCGCAGCGTCAGACTCAAGAACTGGTGGTTTGAACAGGATATGATAGAGCCAAAGCTGCGTGAATCAAGCTCTCTCCAAGCTCTCTGCAAGTTCTCTCCAGGGCTTGATTGCGCAGTTTCAACGCGCATTTGCTTCACTGTTAGGTCCAACTTGCCGTGACTTGCGGGGTCTACCGCTGATCACTCTTACCTTTCATTTCTTCTTTTTGCTCAGCCATGTCCTTGATGGTTCGAAATAGTCGACAGTGTCTATGCATAAGTCTTATCGACTAGTTCTACTCAATGGTTCTGGAAACCCTCGCGATTGGTCGTTTCTAGATTGCCTCCGAAAGCTTCCCGGCGCCTCCGAAGAGTGTTTTTTATATGAAATTGTCAGACCGGGGGGGGGGGCCGGTCGCGATATCCGGGGGGGCCGGTCGCGATACACTTTGACCGGCCCCCCCCCGGGAGGGGGTCGGTCGTGACACGGATCGCGACCGGCCCCCTTTTCGTACATCGCGACCGACCCCTGGGGGGGGGGGGGCCGGTCAAAATATATCGCGACCGGCCCCCCCTCGGATCGTGACCGGCCCCCCCCCCAATGGCCGTTTTATCAAGGCCAGCCCCAACGGCCACTTTGTCGAGGCCAGTGGCCTTGCAAAGGCCCTCGCCAGACCACGCGTGGCTGCTGTCGATGAACCGCCCCGGACCATGTCAAGCTTCGAGCGGCCCTTTGTCGTTTGCTCTCCGCGAAACTCAAAACCGAAGCGTCTACAAGACGTCAGCCCCCAAGGCCGAACCAATTCTTCTTCGAGATCTTTGAGGCCCAGACGAGCTCCGCGCGCAACACGCGAGCCGCGAGCTGCGAACTGGCGGAAGACAAACGTCAAGAGCGGGCGCGAGGTCCGCGACGCAACTCCAAGATTGGGGGACGCCAGGGGGTTGATGACCCTAAACCCTAAATTGCTTGACATCCGGGTGGTCAAGGGGTGGGCAACCGGCTCCCGCCAGTTGAGGAGCGCGGAGTGAGTTGGGGTGTGTCTCACACCCAACAAAGCGCTCCCTCCCAGTCATCTACAAACCCTAAACCCTAAACCCTAAAGTCTAAGCCGAGCCCACCAACTCCATATGGGCGAGGCTGCCGGAGCGCCAGCGGAGCGCCAGTCGTCTTATCAGCTGAGGCGCTCCGGCCGCCGGCCGCACTGCGGCGTCGCTGCCGTCGGACATCGCTGGCGCGGATGGCGGTTTCGCACATCGCCTCGGCCCAGTATAGGTTGGGCCACAGCGCGTTCTCCAGCCCCGGCGTCTCCAGGAACTGCAAGGGCCGCTTCCTCCGTTGCTCCGGCGCGCCCTCGCCCTCCCTCTCCTAAAAACTTCTCATGCTCCTCCACGAAGTCGCTGTAGGCCGACTCCTCTGACGCCATAAGCCGGATCTTGTCCGGGACGGATTCCGTTGCCCAGGCCAGCCGGACCATGGCGCTGTGGACCCGGTAGCCGTAGGCCGCCCTCCGGTAAGGGCCCGCGTCATTGTCCAAGGGCCGGAGCGCCAGGATGCCTTCTTTGGAGAGCGTGCGGAGCGGCCGTGGAATATCTTCAAACTTGGGGATAGGGACCTTGCCGTTCTGACACGCCTTGCAGGCGCGCGGGGCGATCTCCGGCTTGGCCACTCTGCGGCAGTCGATGGGCTCTAGCCGCCGCGGCTGCAGCGAGCGGCAGTCCTTGCAGATGCCCCAAGAGCCGAACTTGGCCCAAAGCTCCACGAAGCGGCCCTGCTCCAAAAGGGCCGGCGCCGGGAGCCCCGCGTCGTTGTCCCCGCAATGTCCTTGGCGGGCGGCGCCTCGATGTCGTGGTCCTCAAAGAACTTCTTCTGGACCCGCTTGCGGTCGGCCTTGACCCGCTTCTTGTGCTTCTTGGCCTCTGCCGCGGTCAGCGGGCGCCAGGCGCGCTTCCGAGAGGCCAGCGCCGCGGCCCAGGACGTTGTCGGGCTCGAGCTTGCCTTTTTTGCCTGGCGGCGCGCTGCCTGTGGCTGCGTGTCCGCCGCTGCCTCCTTGTGGAGCCGCTCGTGGAAGCTGGCCGAGACCCGCAGCAGAGCCGAGTTGTAGACGTGGGGCTTCTCCTCGTAGACTGCGCGGAATTTCTTCAAGGCGCCCAGGATGGTGCTGCGGCCCTTCGCCTTCTTGCAAGCCTCCGCCATGAGCTTGTCGCTGCAGAAGACGCAAGTCTTGTTGCCCCTGATGTTCCTGTTGTAGCTGCCAGAAGTCCCCGGGCGCTGCTGGCTGTAGATGCACGGCCACTGTGCTCCGCGCCCCGCGCACCTGCGCTTGGGCGCGGCGCTTGGCTTCTTCTTGGCCGCCGTCTTCGGCTTCTTGTCGGCCTTCGTCGCCGGCGGCCGCTGCTCGATCTTCTCCAAGTTGGCCAAGGCCGCCTCCAGGGGGTCCTCCGCCCACGCTCGGCTGACAGCGCCAAAGGCCTCCGCCGTCTCGTGGAGCAATGGCGGCCGCTTTCCCCGCGCCCGGCGCCTCTGAGGTTTGCGCTTGTCGGAGTCCGCCGCCTCTTCCGGCTCCCGCTCCTCGCCGGCTGCTGCTACCGTCTCCGCCTCTTCCACCTCCGCGGCTAGGCCGCCCGCCCACCGGTCCCAAGTCATCCGGCCAACCGGGTGCTTGAGGCAGTCCAGCACCATAGCGCCGGGCGTCCGGCCCTTCTTTTGCAGAAGTTTCTTCACCCAGCCGCCAGCCACAGTCTTGTGCTCCGAAAGTGTCCGTCTCCTGGTCAAAGACCTCGCTCACCTCGGCGCGGCTGCGCGAGCCGCCCATCCGCTTGTAGATGCCGTAGACGAGGTCCCCGCGCCAAGCGTAGTAGCAGGCCATTGCTCAGCGGCAAGCTTTCGGAATTGGTCTTCGTGGGGTTTCTGATTTGATTCTTTGAAACGCGTCGGCGCGCGTAACAAGTTCTCAGCCAGCAGTCCATGTTTCAACACGTGTGGCTCAGACGAACTCTGCCCGGAACTTTTCCTGACTTCCGACCCCTTAGCCTTCTGACTCCCAACTTGCAATGCCTGACTTGGCGGGGCCTTCCAACCTTGACTGGGCGCCCCTTGCTCCCTCTTCCGTTTTTTCCGCTCGATCACATTTGCGTCGATGTTCTGAAGTGATCGACAGTGTCTTTGGATAAGTCTTATCGACCAGTTCAAACATATCAAAAACCATAGTGAAACCAAGTGTGAGACAGCCGGCTCGCTCACTTGACGCCTCCCAACAAACTCTTCTCCGGCCGCCCTGCGCGCCGAGGGACGCAACGGCCTCCGCTGCCGGCTGCGGTTGCCGCCGGGCGCCTTCTCCAGCCGCCCCGGCACAGGTCCTGTCAGGGGGCGGGCGAGCGACCGGCAAACGCAACTCCGTGTGACACATCAAGAAAGCTTTCAGCCACTTGTGTTTTTTCTAGCTTGCGGGGCGTGACCAAGCGGCGCGTGTGGGGCCGACCGAAAAGCCAAGAGTAAAAACTAGAAAACGTTGCTGCCTAGCATAGTTCGTAAGATTGTTCTCTACTCAATGGTTCTGGAAACCCTCGCGATTGGTCGTTTCTAGATTGCCTCCGAAAGCTTCCCGGCGCCTCCGAAGCGTGCATTTTATATGAAACTGTCAGACGGAGGGGGGGGGCCGGCCCCCTTTTCGTACATCAATATATCGCGACCGGCCCCCCCTCGGATCGTGACCGGCCCCCCCCCCAATGGCCGTTTTATCAAGGTTAGCCCTAATGGCCGCTTGGCTCCCGCTCTTCGACCCGGGCTTGTGCGCCTTGCCCCGTCCGCGCTCGCCTTCGCTCCCCGCTCGCCTCGCGCCGCCGGGGCTCGCGCTCCGCGCAAAGTTTTAAATAAAAACAAGAAACCCCGGCCCGAAGGTGTGCTGCTAACTCCGGGTGGATTGGGGTGGGCCAGCTAGCCCTAAGCCTCCATCCTCTGAGCACACCCTAAACCCTAAACCCTAAACCCTAAACTCAAGGCCGAGCGCCGTGCTGCAAGCGCTCGGCCGCAGCAGCTGCATTGGTGCTGGCGCAGAGCGAGTCCGGCATGGCGAGCGGAAGCGCCCCGACTTGCGTTCCTCTGCAACGAGCGCGGTTTGGAGCTGCCGCTCCCGCTGCCAGCGCCAGCTGGCCTTAGAAGGAGTAACCCCAAACCTTCAACGAAGCGCAGCGTCCTCCTTATGAACTTTATCAAGGCTCCTTGTACGAAGCTTTAGAAGAAGCTTTATGAGAAGCTTGAAAAGAAGCTTTATAAGGAGCTGTATAAGAAGCTTTAGAAGAGGCAGGCTTAAAGCGGCTGGCCGGTCTGATAAAGCGGCCACTCGCTTCGCCAGCTCTTTGTCAAAATTGCTCGACCTGGCCGTTGATAAACTGCTTGTACGGGACAATATGAAATCAGCCCGCTTCTGGTGGATAAAACGGCCATTGAGGCTGGCCAGCTGTTATAAAACGGCCATCGGCTTTGTTAAAATGGCCGGCCTTGATAAAGCGGCTATTCGCTTTGCCAGTTCCTGATAGAAATTGCTCTATACGGGACAATATGAAATCGGCAATCCGCAGCCCAAATCTGGGAGATCTGGCCATTTAGCCGCTGGTTGATAAAACGGCCATTGCGGCCACTGGCGTGGCCTCGGCCTTGATAAAGCGGCCATTGTTGATAAAACGGCCATTGAAGGCTGGCCAGCCGCGATTTGCTCAAACGGCCACCGCGGGTGAAAATGCCTTGATAAAGCGGCCATTGTTGATAAAACGGCCATAAAACGGCAATCGGCTTTGATAAAACGGCTATTGCGGCTGGCTCTCATCTTGCCACTGTTGATAAAACGGCCCTTGAGGCTGGCCGGCCTTGATAAAACGGGTTGGCCGGCCTTGATAAAACAGCCATCGGCTTTGATAAAACGGCAACTGCGAATTGCCAGCCTTGATAAAGCGGCCATTTGCTTTGCTAGCCCTTGATAAAACAATTGCTTGGCCTGGCCGCTGATACTGATAAACTCCTTACACGGGACAATGCGAAATCGGCACTCCGCAGCCCGAATCGAAAGATCTGGCCATGTGTCCGCTTCTGGTTGATAAAACGGCCAGCAACGGCCGTTCAAGATCCACCCGCTTTGCATCGCTCGGAAACTTGTTTCGGGCAGCCGGCCACCCCCCAGTTTTGGGAAGCCCGACGGGCCAGCCCCCAGCGCCAGAATAACGGAGCGCGCGCGAGCGAAGGCGCGGATTTCCGGAAAATTGTTTCGGGAAGCCCGACGGGCCAGCCCCCAGCGCCAAAATAACGGAGCGTGCGCGAGCGACGGCGCGGGTTTGCCATCGCTGTCGCGGAAGCTTCGGCCGGCCAGGCCCCAGCGCCAGAATAACGGAGCGCGCGCCAGCGACGGCGCGGATTTCCAGAAAATTGTTTCGGGAAGCCCGACGGGCCAGCCCCCAGCGCCAAAAATAACGGAGCGTGCGCGAGCGACGGCGCGGGTTTGCCACGGCTGTCGCGGAAGCTTCGGCCGTCGCCCGGAAAATTTTTTCGGGAAGCCCAACGAGCCAGCTCCCAGGAAGCGAGCGCGAGCGACGCGCCCCTCCGAGGCTGTCGCGGAAGCTTCGGCCGTCGCCCAGAAAGTTTTCTCGGGAAGCCCGACGGGCCCGACCCCAGCGTCAAAACGACGGGAACGAGCTTTCGGGCAGCCCGACGGGCCAGACCCAAGCCCAAACCTTCGATGAGTCTTCGCGTCGCGAAAAATGGCACGTGACGCGCCCGGGCCGGGTTTCTGCGAACCCTAAACCCTAAAAGGTTTTAGATGTGGGTGGTCAAGGGGTGGGGATGCCGCTTTCGCCGCGCGCCCCCACGACCCCCAGGGTCGAGGGCACGCTTCATCTTGGAAACCCTAAACCCTAAACCCTAAACTTAAAGCGTGCGCCTGGCGCGCGCCCCGCAGGCCTCGCCCCTGCCGGACAGCGCGCGGAGGGGAGCTTTGCCTGGCAGAAGCTCCCCGAGCTCAGCGCACCCTCGTGGGCCCGCTCGCCTCGCTGGGCACTATTAGTATAAGTATTACCCTTATCTCTCGGACCGAGACTCTGAAGGGGCACCTCTAAGGCCCACCTTGGCTTGATAAACCCGATGGCCATTTTATCAAGGCCGATGGCCGTTTTATCAAGGCGGCCAGCCTTAATGGCCGTTTATCAAGGATTTGCGGCCAGAAGCGGCCGAATGGCAGCCGGCCGAGCTATTTTTATCAAAGCCAGCCTCAGCGGCCACTTTGTCAAGGCGGCCAGCCTCAATGGCCGTTTTCAAGGCCGGCCAAGCCCAATGGCCGTTTTATGAAGCCAATGGCCGTTTTATCAAAAGCACTGGGGCCGGCCGCCTTGATGAAGTGGCCACTGGGTCTTGTTTTCTTCGACGGTCTTTGCTTGGTTTTGGCGTTGAATTTATAGGAATCCCCTTAGGCAGCGCCTTGAAATATGTGTTTGCGTCGGCGCGGTCTTCCCGCGGTCTTGCCCCCGGCGTCTTCTCGTAGCCGAAGTCTGCCGCAGTCCTCGCGGTTTTCCCGCGGTCTTCTCGCACTCTTCTTGCGGTTTTCCCGTGGCTTGCCGCGATCTTCCCGCAATCTGCCGCGGTCTTCGCGCGATCGCCCCGTAGTCTTTAGTCTCTCGCAGTCTGGCCGCGGTCTTTCCGCGATCTTCTCGCGTTCTTTCCGTTCTCTTCCCGCGATCTCCCCGCGGTCTTCTCATAGTCTGCTCGGTTTTCCTCTCGCGTTTTCCGCGGCCGCAGTCTGTCGTAGTCCTCGCAGTTTTTCTGCGGTACTCTCGTAGTCTTCTCGATGTCTTCCCGTAGTCTTCTCGCAGTCTGCCGCGGTTTCTCGCAGTCACCCCGCAGTCTTCCCATAGTCTTCTCGCAGTCTGGCCGCAATCCTGCGATCTCCTCGCGTTTTTCCGCGATCTTCCCGCGGTCTTCTCGCAGTCTTGCCCGCCTTGAAAATATTTCCAGGCGATACATTGGAACAAATCGCAGGCGAGTCCTCGAAGACGTCGGGCGGCGGATGGTCGTGATTGCGGGCGCGCGTCAGTCGCCTGCGTCGATTTGAAATGTCGCGCGCGCGATAGACTTGTGTGTGCATATATTGATGTGAGCATCGATGTCGGCGGGCTTGACTCCAGAATCTTTTGCGAGATGGATCGAACGCGCCGGCGTGTCAAGCTTGCTTTTTTGACAGCGCCCTTTTGCGGCGTCTTCGTCGGGAAGCTGCAGCGCGCCGTCAAGGTGAGCGCCAAGGGCAAGCACGTCAAGTGCAAGATGGACTTGGAGCGCTGCCTCTTCTGGGACCCGGCCGGCAACCGCGCGCCGCGCCCCGCGGAGTTCGCGCGCCGCAGGGGCCGCGCGCTTGTGGAGGCCCGGCACGTGTGGCTGATGGCCAGGCAGCGGGGTGTGCTCTTTGAGGTGCGCCACCTCATGCTGGAACCCCTGGAGGCGCCCTGCCCGTTCTAGGCCGCCTCCACCAGCTCGGAGCTCCCCAATACAAAACGGCGCGCCTCCCCTTCCACTCCATGGGGGGAGGCGCTGCCGTGACACTGGCCCTAAACCCTAAACCCGCCCGCCAACCCTCCTGCGTCCGCAGGTTAGGCGGGCGACGCCGAGCGAAGCAGCGAGGCCACGCAAGCGGAGCTTTACGCGAAGCTTGCTGACCCCAGCCCTGAGCGGGGTCGCCAAGCTGTGTCGCCAAGCTCTGTTACTGAGAATGCAGACATCGAATGTCTGTATATATTATAACCCTAAACCCCTCGAGTTTTCCGGCTCTGACGGGGCCGCCTACTCAGGGCTCCTTTTCTGGAGCTTTGCTAAAGCTTCTGTCCCGGGGCCCGCGATTTGTCCTGGGCGGAGCTTTCGAAAGCCTGCCCGGCGTCTGAGGGCGAGCCCTTCCAGGCTTCCCGGAGGGGCTCCGCGCTTTTTTTTGGAAGCCCGCCCGGTGTCTGAGGGCGAGCCCTTGGGCGCAAAGATCGCCTTCCGCGGCCCAAGTCTACGCGGGTCTGGTCGCGTGGCTGCTTTTCGTGGCCCCTTGCAAAAAAATAACAGCTTTTGCTAAAAAATCGCCCGGCCGCGTCGACGAGTCGCTCTTGACGCGGGGCCGCGCGACGAATCTAGGAGATCTAGCCATTTAGCCGCTTCGGCCATTGCGGCCCACTCGGGGCTCCTTGCAGCGCTTCTTATGAGGCTCCATATGAGCCGTCCCGGAGCTTCTCGAGAAGGTTCCCGAGGCGTCTTGGGAGTTCTGTCCTGGGGGTTGCCAAAGTCGCGGCGCGTAAACCCCTCGAAATTTCAGCTTCTCGGGAGGCGTTGCCTTATAAGACCTTGATAAAGCGGCCATTGGCCCTTGATAAAGCGACCGTCAGCTTAAACTTTGCCATTGCGTTGGCCGGCCTTGATAAAACGGCCATCGGGCTTAACCGGCTTGATAAAACGGCCATCGGCAATCCGCAGCCCGAATCTAGGGAGATCTGGCCATTTAGCCGCCTCTGGTTGATAAAACGGCCATTGCCCGCCTTCCGCTTCCCGGAGCCTGCCGGAAGCTTCCCGAATTTCCGGGAGCTTTCCGGAGCTCTGTCCTTAGTCGCGGCGCGTAAATCCCTCGAAATTTCGGCTTCGCGGAAGGTGTTGCCTTATAAGGCTCCCTACAGCGCTTCTTATGAAGCTCCTTATGCGCCTTCCTGGAACTTCCCGAGGCTTCCCGGAGCCTTCCGGGGGCTTGTCGGAGCCGCCTGGAAGCTTCCCGCATGTCCCGCAAGCTTTCCGGAGCTGCCCAGCACTTCGCAGAGGTAGGTTGTCGAGGCTCGCGAGTTTCGTCCAGAAAAAAGAAGAGCGCAGCCTGCGGGCCGGACCCCTGAACTCGCCGGCTCGCCGCAAACGCCTTCTCCGCGCCTGGCCTCCGCGAGCCGGCGGCAGTCGGGCGCAGAGACCGCCGCGGCGCGGGACAAGGTCGGCTTCGGCGCTCGAGCGTTGTGTCTCGGATTCGGCGCTCGCTCGCTTTTTTTAAAGAGCCTGCCCGGCGTCTGAGGGCAAACCCTAAACCCTAAGCGAGTAGTGATAGGGCGGCCTTGGGGTGGGCAAGTCCACGGCCTATGGATGTGCGCGCAGTGATGAGGGGCGCCGTGAAAGCTATCCAACAGGCGCCCCGTTAAAGAGCGCGCGCATCCCTTCGGCTCACACCCTAAACCCTAAACCCTAAACGCCGCGCGCTGTTCAAGCGCGCGGCTTTCCGAGGCCGTGGTTCCACGACCGAGCTTGGCTCCGCTATTACTATTGGTGAACACTCCATGCTCTTACAAGCAGGGCACGCAATGTGACCCTAATTCTGGGGTCACGGACACGGCCAATTTTCAGCAATGGAAGCATCAACTACGCGCAGACCGCCTTGGAAGCCAGCTAGACAACCTAGACACCTGACGTCGGTCTCTCAGCGATTCTGCCACCCGCTCTCCCACCCGGAGTGCTGTCTGTCTTGCCACCCGGCTTCCCACTCGGAGTGATCCCCGCTGTGCCAGCCATAATGCCAGCCGGAGCGCCAAGCAGGCAGACAAGACCATGGCTCCACGGGAAAACCCTGTCTTTGTCTCTTGGCTGGCTGCTGCTGCGGGTTGTGACTGCTCTGCGACTGCACCACCGCTCGATGCAACTTCACACTAATAGAATTTTCCTGTGGACCGGGGTTTCATTTTGCAATCGGGGTTCTGCCGTTCTACAAGTTGCGCAACGCATCCACCAAGTTCAAGTTATCGCTACGCGCCGCCTGACCAACAAGAGCCCAACACACCGCGAGCGCAACGCGCGCGCTGTAGCTGTTGCGTTCAAGAACGCCTTTGGAATTCAGCGCTTGCCAAAAACGCGAATTGCCAAAAGTATGGCTTTTGAACTACAGACATTGACATCGCGCTACGTTTCACGCGGCAGCCCAAAGCACGCAGCTTGAACTTGGCAGCACCAGTTGCCGGCACCACTGTGTCTCTTACAAGGTCCCCCAAAGCAAGACTATTTCGCGGCAACTGTGCGGGAGGGAAAGGGCAAGATCTTGGCGGTAGCCAGTGGGCCAAGTTTGTGGGACAATAATTGTTGCTAAGGCTCTCCCGTCCCACAAAATTTGGGTAGAGCGTGTTTCAAGCGGCGCGCAGCAGTCGCACGGGGATTTGCGGGGCGCAGCAAACGGGCAGCCCGCAAATTTCGGGCGGCGATAAGCAGCGGGCCAAGTGTAAACAGTTTGTGGGACGAGGCTCTCGCGTGCTATAAAAATTAGGGAGAGCGTAGCAAGGCGCCGCGCAGCAGTGGCAGAAAAGAGAATTATAATAAAAAAACAATCCAGATGACATGAAAGACATTATGGATTCATAGCAGCTTCTCCCAATAACCGTTCCAAACCCGAAGGTGTTACACGGTTATAGCTGGAGAACCTGATGTGGGAAGGAAACGAATCAAAAATTAGCTTTTTTTTCTTCATGTAGCGTTTTCTTGCTTCTTATTTTCTTATACTCATTCATATTATCTTTGTTCTTCTTTAAGAATTATATTATTCCTTATTCGTGTTGCTTTACTTTCATTATTCTATTCCTTTTCCTTTTTCATTATGGTACCTTTTTGGTATTCCATTCAAAATGTTTTTAGAAAGTAATAAATGATATGTATTTTCACTATTATCTATCTCTTTCTTCTTTCATTATTACCTCGTTAATACACTTCTTGATACTAACCTTCACTATGTTATTGTATCTTTTCTTTCAGTGATATTTTTCCTTATTATAATTGTTAATCACTATTATGTTCTTCTTCCTATGTAGTTCCTATCTTTTAATCCAGATATTGGGTCAGTCCTTCATTTGTATCTCTTCCTCGTAATCGCAAGCGACCCACCTATCTCCCACTCGCTTCCGCTTCTCTCGCTCCTTCCCCCATAGACACCTTTTAACCCAGAATCCGGACAGAAAGGACATGGGAGGGAGAAGGGAGACCCAACGGCTGCATTCCCTACGCTGCGCCGGCAGAGTACAACACATTCCTTTCTCCTTCCTTTTCAACTGGTAGGAAGGACCTAGGAATCATCTCCCTTCGGTCTCATCCCTTTATCATCCTATCTTGCGCTGTGGAACGAGAATGGGGTTTAGAAATGGAAATATGATCATCATTCTCTTTCTCCTTCCCCCGTTCCTCGCCTTATCCGCGCTGCTCCAAAAAAAACAAATGGCTCCGCGAGAATGACGGATTTTTCCGTTGTGTCACCAAAACTTAATGGTGGTCGAAAAGGTGTTCAAGAGCCTCTACATCGCTTCCATGTTTACTCACTCTTTATCTAGTGTCACATCTGCCTGACACTGCCAAAAAACTCGTGAAATTTCAAAAACCGTCGCAGCGCGCTTCGCAAAGCCTTTTTTGTCTGCGCGGGCAAGCGGGCAAGTCTAAGTCTAGTCGATGTTCTCCGGGTCATCCTCAAACGGCTCCTCTTCGCCTCCCTCCTGTCCGTCAGCGTCTGTGTCCTGGCCCTCGACTGCCTCTGCCTGCTGCGTCTCTGCCTGCGTCTCTGCCTGCGTCTGGCCCAGCTGTGTCTCCTCCTCAACTTTCTGCTTCTTGCTGCTTTGCGATTCCTCACCCGGTAGTTCGCCCTCCGCCTGCTTTGCTGCATCTTCTTCCTGGCGCAGCCGCTGTACCAGTTTAACACAACAATCACGCGACAAGCTGTCCTTGGGGTTCTCATTGAGGTTCATCAGCTCCCGCTGCATGATCGCCTCGTGGACATTTGAGCAAGGGCGGAAAAACCGGCGCAAGGTAAGAAAAAATAAAACACGGAAAGAAACATCTGATCTTGCAAGGCGCGACCATCTCCTTGACATACGCCACCTTTTTTCCAGCCGCCAGCTCCTTTTGGGCTGCAACCTGGCTATTTTCTACTTGGGCAAGCAAAAAAATGAATCTAAGTAAGGCTGGGACAGCAATCTCGCGGGTCTTGCCCTTGTTGTAAAGCACTCCACCAACCTGAGTGCAGCCAACACGCGCGGACCTTGGGCCCTTGGGCACATCAGCCTATGGGCTGCGGCCAAGCAGCTCGCAGCACTTCCCGATTGCTCATCTTGAGCCCCCAGCTGTTGTTGTTCTTGTAGTAGTACGGATTGCTTACGGCAATCTCTCCTGCAGAAACAATCGAAAAAGGTGCAACCAACACAGAAGGCCACGCCTCTGGCAGCAGCAGCTGGCCTTTTCATCGCCGGCTTCTTTGCCACGCGCTCCTCCTTCTGCGCATCACTCTCCTGGATCAGGAATCAATGAGCAGCACATGAAAAACAGCCAAGTGACTGAAACCCGGCTGGCCTCAGCTTCAGACATTGGCTCAAGGTTTGCGCCATCTGCGGGAGAAGCAGACGGCCGTTTCATTGCGGACTTAGACTCAGCCTCGGGGTTTGCGCCATCTTCACCAGCAGCTGAAGAAGCAGACGGCCGTTTCATTGCCGCCTTCACTTTGCTCGGTTTGGGCCGCGGCTTTGCCTTTGGTGCCTGGAAGCCAAAGCCAAGGCCAAACCCAAACCCGAGCAAGCCTTTCAACTCGAACAAACAAACCCAAGCGCGCCTGCTCCGGCTCTGAATCGTCGCTCAAAGCTGTGATTGCAGGAAGCAACCCCATTGCAAGCGAGCGAGATCGAGCGAGCCCTGCCCTAGTAGCGCTTCCTGAGCCGGCCCATTCTCCATCCTCCAACAAGATTAACATCATGGTCGCCAGTTTTTGCAAATTGTCAGCTGCTACACTTCGCTAACACACCGAAGCAACATAAATTATTTCACAGGAGCCAAACACGGAACTGCCAGCCATCCACAGCAAAGCCTCGCCAAAACTGACTCCAACCTGCAATAGCTGATGTTCGCACAATCTTCAGAACAATAAAAAAACACAAGTTGGAGTCATTTGCCAGGCTGTGAGACGTCGTGATAGGCGGCTCACAACTGGCACCACATTCCAGGCTCCAAGGTGAGGCTGCAAGTGAGGAACACCTTTGGCTTCAACGGCATGATCTTCGCAACTTGGCCCTCCTGAATCTCAACCTGGCACACGGCGGCCAGTCAACGAAACAAGGCTACGGAAATAAAGCGGACGTGCCTCCCACACAATTTGGAAGCGCTGATTGGTGTTCTCGACCAGCTTGTCCAATTGGCCAAGAAGCGCGGCGCCGACTGTAGAATGCCGACTCTCAGAATCCGGAGAAATCGCGTTGGGTTGAAAAACGTTGGTCTTCTTGCTGGCCGCCGGCTTCACGTCATAACGGTATGGAATGGGGACGGGGTCTGCCCCTTCTTCCTTAGTTTGGCAGCAGGCCCACCTCGAAAAACGAATCCTGACACGTAGCAGATGCAAAAAAAACAACTTTGATGAGGAGCAGCAGGGTACATCTGGGACGCTAGCTTGTGGTCCACAAGCTCAACATCGCCCAGGCCTCGGCTGGACACGCAGTAGTGCAGCATGCCCGAGAGCGGTCGCAGCTTCTTCTCGTGCGCCACGAGGGAAAGATCGTTGGCCAGACGCCAGGTGAGGCCATTTGCGTTGATGCCCGTTCCTGAAAATCCGAACCGTGGCCAATCCGCGGCAGCAGAAACACGGTTGCAACCCACATGCCGCGCAACTGTCAAATTCAGAAATTGAAACACCCGCCTGGGATCACCTTCCACTCGAACGCGCCGGTGCCAAACCCAAAGAGCTCGCAGGCGCTCCAAGTCTGGCTGGAGTCGCTCGTGTTGCCCAACCAAACCCTTGCATCTTTTGAGAGGATGATAGCTGGCTTGTCGCGTTTGCCAGGAACTGTGGCCAGCCTCTCAGCAAAACATGAAGCGGACACACGCCATTTCTCAAGCAAAAACGCCAACCCGCCTGTCAACCGTCAAAGCTGCCTCGCGGACCTTTGGCAAGTCCACATCGCGAGTAGTGTCTAAGGGGCTGGATTGAGCGTAGTCCGGGGTGCCGGAAACACGCTGCGGCTGCGGGGTCCCTGCTTGAGAAGATTGATTGGCTGCAGAGCTGGCAGCCGCAGCAGGGAACGTGTCGAAAAACTCTTTCTTCGCAGTGGCAAGCTCCTCAGCCTCCGGGGTGCCCTCTTCGAACTTGTTGTCTAAACTGGGGGGCCAGCCAGGAACACGCGACGCTGCCTCCCACGTGAGGAGTGTCAGCGGCAAGTTGATTTCCGCCTGCGTTCGGGGGCGCGCGGCAGGGGGCGCCTCTGAGGACTTGTCCCAGTGCTTGTAGACCTCGCCGATCATGAGGTCGTACATGTCCTTCTGGTGCTTGCTGAAGGCGCCAACGTAGAAGATGTTGGGGGTCTCGCCTGCCAACGTCCTGGAGACAACAGCTCTGCTGAACTCGCAATACCGGTTTGGGAGTAGGTCCAGGACCACGAAGCGATCGCCAGGCCGAAAGTCCATTCCGCGGGCAAAGGCGTTCAAGATTTCGCGATGGCAATCAACCCCTTTCCTGCGACGCGCGAATGTTTTGGGCGCAGGCTGGCAAGCAACACAACCCTGGGACAACCCTGTTAACAGCATCCGACAAAACACAACGCAAGCGCCAAGCCGCTGCTCCACCCTAGCAGCAGCACCAGGCTTTCTGGACTCGTCGTAGCCGAGCATGTCGGACACTTTGATTCGGGGGAGAGGCCCGATGGTGCCTGTGACCCAAACTTCGCTATCAACCCACACGCCTGTCATGCCAAGCGGGGTCACTAGTAGGCATGGCTGCGAAGTTTTACGCCGATCCGTACTGGATCGGCCGCCCTGGTCTTTGTCGAACAACAGGGTGACTCCGTGCGTCTGGTCGAGCTGGCACTTGACCAAGAAGTCTTCAATCAGGCGCTTGTGCTTGAGGTACGCAGTCACGGGCGTCTGCGCCTGAGCCACAGGCATTTGGATGAAGCAAGCGCTGTGGGCGTTCTGCACAGTGTTCTGCAAAACCGTAAGACACTCCGACATGAACTCTGCCCTCGCCGGCCAAACGGTGCAGTCGACGGTGATCAGGGTGCACCTAGCACTGGCAGCAGCTCAAGAGAAAACACCAGCGCAAGAAACAGCGAAAACACAAAGATAATCTTGCTTGGAAAAATGTTAACGTTGCCTGTCCAGTGCACACTCTCCCAGGGGCATCTCTGTGTTGGGCCAGGCTTTTGCCAAACTCGCCCGGCATCATGGGCATGCGATCGTCAACCTGCTGGATGACTTTGACATTCTTCTCCATCCAACCCTCGACCCAGCCCATGCCCTTCCTGCGGAAGACGCAGGAAGCAGCAGAAAAACAAAACCAACTTTTACTTGATCAACAGGATAAGCGGCCTCTGTCTTTGCTGCTGGTAGAGGACGTCTAAGGCAGTCTCGCGAGCGTCAGTTTCCCTGGTGGGGAGTCGGGACTTCAAGACAACAATGTCCGCCTGGAGCTTGCTCTTGATCTGCGCCAGAGTGGCTTCTGCCACACGCCGGGCAAGCTCCCTATCCCGCTTCTCCGCCTCTTCGGACACTTGGTTCTCGTGCTTGGAAGTCACATCCCTTTGGGCAGAGTTGGGATGGTGATGAACAAACACTTTAAACTTTCTGCACCGAACCATGAGCGAAGCCGACCAAAAGAACGCAGCCCCGCCTGAAAGCAGTGATGTTGCGGAGGTCACCAGGCGGCACGGTGTTCACCAGAACGTGCTCGATCTCGGCATCCATGTAGCCCTGAAGGAATAATTCGCGGAGGCGCCCCTTGGATTGCACTTGCACTTCCTCGGGCACCCTGCTCTGAAGCAGGAAAAGGAAATGCAAGAAAAGACCGCAAGCCTGGTGAACAGGAAGGGTTGCGCGGAAGGTCCAGGCAGAGCGCATTGAAGGGGCCTGCTTGTCCCAATCAACGCAAAGCCGTTGAATGAGCAAGTGCACCTGGGAAGGCAAGTTGACTGGAAGCAGATGGCACGCAGGATCGACTATTGCTGGCGAGTGGCAACAAAGCCGTCGGGGTCGTTGGTGAGCTCTGCTTGCCACTGCTCCAAGGGGCCAAATCCTGATGTCCACCCAGTGGCAAACACGTCCTTGGCGACAACCTCGTTGGTCAGAAACCCGCGCATGCCCCGCACATCGACGCTGTCCCGCAGCAACTGCAAGTTCTCTACCGCAACCTTGCTCCGGAGGGAAGACACAGCGTTGGCCTCTGTGCGACCCAGCTGAAACGCTTTGGCCACCTTGGAAGCGGTGTCCCATTCCTAAGCTTGCGCCAATCAGAGAACAACACTGTTACTCCAAGCATGCACTCTTACAAAGTCCAAAGCATCGGCAAACACGCTGCCTGAACAAAGTAAAATGTGGGGGTTGGAAGTTCAGCTGCTACCAAGCCTCAGTGAAATCGGACGCGGCGCCGGACCTTTCCAGAACTTCTGCTTGGCGCAGAAAATTGAAGCAGTTCGGCGCTCGCCGCGTGGAGCTGCTAGCCAGAGTGACGCCTGTCCCGTGTCAAGCTCGCCAGCATCAAGAAGAAAGAACACACCGCGCGAAAAAGGAACCCTGTTCAAAGCAACTCAGCCTCGGTTGGCAAAG
Organism: Effrenium voratum; assembly: GCA_963377175.1. Classification (NCBI taxonomy): domain Eukaryota; class Dinophyceae; order Suessiales; family Symbiodiniaceae; genus Effrenium; species Effrenium voratum. The sequence goes on from CAUJNA010000101.1 coordinate 68,557, forward strand.
ACTTGGTCTCGTACACTGCCATAGCGGCCCACGCTTCCGTAGATGGTGCTCATGCTTGCCTGGAAAACCAAGAGTCTGCGCAACACAAACCGCAACAGAACCTGCCTTGTAGTCGTCGGAAACCGCCTCCAACAAGTCCAGCGTGCGGACCCCCTCTGCCACAATGAGTGCGCAAACCGATCGGCGCCATCCTTTCACAAACGCCACTGAGAAGGGCGGGAGCGCATCACCTCAGAGAACAAAGTTGCTGAGCAAGTTTCGCAACGCTTGGAAATCAAGAGGGGTCAAGACCTTTCAGAGAGACCTGCGTCAATAAGCGCCTGGCCAGCAGACGGTAGCCGTGGAAGCGGCTTGTAGGGGCTCTCGAGGAGCGCTTTGTCTGGCGCCACCACCGCCAGCTTTTCAACCCCAATCAGGTCGGGGTTCGTGCGAAACCTAGAATCTTGAAACTTCGCGTGACTCAACTGTAACGCTGAAAAACCAAACATTGACATCTGGAACACTGAGCGCCGCGCCCTTCTGACAAAATGAGGCTCACCAGCAGCTCGGTCTCGTCAGGGTCAATTGTCCCCGCAAACCCAAAGTCGCACCGAAAAGCTAGATGGTACGGCCGGAGTAGAACTCCACCCGGCATCAGCTCATTTGCGTACGAGCACCTTCAACAAAACTCAAGAGGCAGAGCAGTCACCATCTGCTGTCGCCCGGCCTGCGATCTGCCGGAAAAGCAGCGTCCAGCCAGCAAGCAAACTCCTCCAACTCCTCCGCCTTGCGGTAGCGGCGGGCCAAAAAGCGATGGGGGCCTCCAGCGGGCTGCACTTCCTTGCGCAACCAGTCCAACACATCAGCAACCTCCTGTGCGCGCGGGGCATCCTCCAGGGACGCAGAAGACTTTGCCTTGCGCATTTGCTTGGCATGGCCCGGGCCATCAACGCTTTTCCGCTTCGCAGGCATGATGGCTTGGAGGAGAAAGGCAGGCCGCCCCGTCCAGCCAAGTCTAAGGCGATGACAATCAAACACGCAGGGCAACAACATGGCAAACGCCCACCAAGCGCGCTATCTGCAAACAACTACAAACGCTCAGAACCCTTTTTCCGTTTTGATCGTCGCAGATCGAGTACACGAGGCGATAGGAGATTTGCCTGCCAGAACAAGCAGCGGCGCAATGCTATTACATCAAAGACGCGCCTCCCAAAACGTAAGTCCTCATGAAAGCCTGCGCGGCTTGCAAGAAATTAAATGTCTTTGCCATGGAGCTGAAAGCAAATGGAGCCCAAAACGGTATGCCAACAATGCTACAGTTTGCTTTGACTCAACGCGGGCTCTGTTTTCGCAATGGGCACACGCTGTCGCAACTTCACAGCTACTGGGAACTTAAAAACCTGAATTGCTCCTGGGCCCAAACTTGGCGGCCACCTCCGCTAAGCTGTAGATGGGCTCCAGGCTTTCAGCGAGACACCCCTGCTCAAGCAATGACCAATGCTCGACTTGCGCGCGAAGCATGTCTTCTGCGCAGACCAACTCATGCCTGAAGTCAGCCAGCGCGCGTTGAATTCCAGGCGGTGTGGTGCTCACCCATCGCTGGCCGCGCTGAAACCCGTCTGCAATGGCTATCGCCTTTGCCGCGCGTTTATCTGTTTGCACTTGCATAACTTCCCGGGCAGCAGCTGCTGACAAGGCCATGCTGCGTGCGCAGACTGGACTGCTCTGGGGGCCGAAAAGCTGCTAGCAGTAATACAGTTTTGCATCAAAACAAACGACCTGGCCCTGGCACAAACGGCATAAGCTGACATCTGACACCAACGCCACTCACATCGCCGGCCTGCTTCGTGGCCGAAGATGATGCCGAAGCTGGGCCTGAGTGTCTGAAAAGCCTCCGGGGGCACTTGAAGTGAAGTGTCCAAACCCAAGCGGTTTCAGACACTTAGGAAGTCCTGACCCTTGTTTTCTGCTAGGGTTTGGGCTGCCGCAGCCATGCCCAAACCTTACACGCCCAAACCTTAAACAAAATAGTTTAGGGTTTAGGGCTTCAGGCTTAAGATTTCACAACGCCTTGCTGATTGCACTGCGAAGCGCTGGCCGGCCAGGAGGAAGCTCGACCACTTTGGCGGGCCCAGACCTGGAAGAACTTGTGGCAACTAAATCCGACACTTGAAAACGCCGCTGCAACTGAATCCGACACTTGAAGAAACCGCAACAAACAAATCCGACACTTGACAACTACTCCTGGCCAAATCCGACGCTTGAAGTTTTCCTGTTCTTGCCCTGGCCAAGATCGGACACCTTAGCAAACACGCAGACAAGCGGCGGGAAGTGGCTGATACCAGGTGGGATCCGACACTCAGCAGCCTGCCTTAGAAGGGTGAAAGCAGGCAAGTTTAAGGTCTCACTCCTTGCCGATGGCTGAAACATGCTCCAAGTGTCTGGCTCCAGGTGGGATCCGTCACTTCGAGCGGCCTCCTTGACGCAAAATGCAGGTGTCTGAAAACAGCCCACAGCAAAAAAGCCGAAGTGTCAGATCCCAATTTCGCCACACGCCAGGCCTGGTCAACAGGGCCCTGGTCGACAAGGCCATCAAGCCATCAAACGCTGCGCAGCCCACTGAAAATCAAGCAAAAAAGCTGGTCAATATGGAAGCCAAAACCCGACCGCGGCCGCTTGTTCCCGGGCACAAGACGTTGCCGGCTGTTCGCCCAATGCCAAGTTGGCTGACACTTTCATCTGCCCGCGCAGATGGGTGTCACGCCAAACGCACAGCGACACGCTTTAAACTCACCTTCAACTGCGGAACAGGCCGCGTCTTGCAACCCAAGCCTACTCCGCTAACAGAACTTGCCGGGGTTGGCGAGCCTTGGCCTTGGGCTTGGCTTGGGGGACTGCTTTGCGGGCAATCCTCAGAGCTTCATCCCAGGGCAAATCAGCTGCCCAAGACACGGCAGCAGACTCGAGCACAAACTTGTCCTGCTTGACTGTGTTCCCCTCCCCCTTCTCCGCGGAAAGCCTCAGCTTCTGCAGGAGTGCCCGGCGACACCCAACCCTGCCACTGCGGCGCGAGTAGCTTGATCTTGTTTGGGGCAGGCTCGAATGTCTGGTTATGCTGCGGCGCCTCCCCCTGGTCCGGGAAATTGGGCCCAGAAAAGACCGCACACCTGGCCAGGAAAATACACATTTCTGCGGACAGATTTTGCCGAACACAGGCCAGGCGCGCGCGGAGACCTTAAGCAAGGGCTCCAGGGCAAGCGCGCCGTCGCACAGCATGCGCAAATACTGAGCGGCCCGATGCAGCTGGTAGCTCTCCAACACAGGGGCGTACTGCTCAATCTGTTCTTTGAAGGCGCGTTCCACGGGCTTCTGCGGCACCACGCCTGGCAACGGCTCAAGCAAGCGGGCGCTAAAAAACAACGTTTTGACAACGGCCCCTTTTTCGACAAACACACTTTGAGTTGACTGAGAGCGCGGTGGCCGCGACATCCGAGACATGTGGACAGAACAGACTTCGCGCGCCGCGCCTCTTGGCAGCCCAAGAGGTAGTCTGTGCACCGCGACGCCGCGCGGGTAGTACAGAATGCTGTTGTTGAAGCCGGGGTCTGCCATGAACTGCTTTGTCCTGCGCAGACATCTACGGGGAGGATTGAAAAAGGCTAGCAAGAACCTACGCCAACAAAAGGCCTCCTATGGCCGTACTTCTGCCTGCAGACAATCACGGCCACACATCGCCGAAAGGGCTTGTGGGCTGCGCAGTTGCGAAGAATTTGAATCAGAGCGAGCGCGCACTTGTCTTGCCGAGGAAAACGCGGCTTATTGCGTTAATGTTTGAGCCACAAAACAAACGTCCACCCCACACCCTTGGGTGGACGTTTGGGGCCCGAAGTGATGCATCCCAAAAGCGCGCACAAAACACATCGTTGCTAACACTCCAACTACCTTGGTTCCTGATCAAACCTTGGCACCTAGAGTCCAAGACTAAGATTTAACTCAACCAACCCTCGTCCTGAGCACCACGTCGTGAGGGTGCTCACCAGCCTGAGGAAGGTCCCAGAAAGCGTCCCGCACCTTGCAACTGCCCAGGTGGCACCGTCTCTGCAGCTCAAAGACATGCGGCGCCCCAGGGCCGCCAATGCCTTTGATGCTGACAGGGATCGCCGCCTCGTTCGCTGATTTCCTGGGCTGTCAAGCCAGCAAGCAAATCAAACCGGAAACCGACAACCAAAAAACACCTGCCCAACCAAGCAACAAACACATACTTTTCAACACTGCGCTCAAGGTCCAATCGCGAACTTGCTCCACCAAGCAAGCGTACCGAGCCTTCTCAAATGGCCTGGGCACCTGGTCAGCCCACGCCTGAACCACCTTGACAAGCTGGCGGGGCGTCTCCACACGGCGAGCATGCCGGGTGAGGTACATGGACAGGCTTCGAAAGCTTTGATCAATATCCTCATGAGAGTGCCCTGACCTGAGGCAGCTCAGAGCGGCCCCACGCAGGGCACCTTGGATGAACAAAACCAGCTGAAGGCATTGGTCTTTGTTAGCTATAGAACCCACGTGCGCTCGCAGCGGAACACGTGAAAGAGAAAGCAAATTCAAACAAAATGCTATCGCAAGCCTAAGAAACCGGAAGACACCATGCCAGTGAGCCATCTCAAGAACGGATTGTTTTTGCATTCTCGGCTGTTGTCAGATTGAAATCTGACAAACACCTGGCTGAGCAACACACCAGAGTCTGCCAGACGTTGCAAGGATGAAGCTGCGATCTCGATCACGCAGTTCGAGTCCTTGGCCAAGTTGGGCGGGGTCACAGCAAACAATACGAAGTGCCCATGGCAGAGCACTCCTGTGACCGAGCACCTCGGCCGAACAAAGCTGGACAAGTCCTTGCTCTTCATGCAGGCGCCTCTTGGCAGGGAAGCCTTGGCTTGGTCCATGCCGTCAAGAATGACAACAACCTCTGTCGTTGTTCCGGGCGACCCTGCGGCAAGGCGCGACGCTCCGCGCATCCCCCAGTAGCACAATCTGTCTCGGTACTGAGATCGAAGATGCTGGCCGAAGAGCTCCTGCTGTCTCTGCCTGGCAAGCAGGTGGGACGACAACTCCTTGATCAAGTTTTTGTGTCGGATGCAGCGGCTGCACTGGGCGTGCAAGTTGTCAGGTCGGATCTTTAGGAAAGGAAACTCCTGGATCCACACCTGACTCAGGCAGCCTTCAACAAGCAGAAACACGCAACCTAGAATAATGGCGGCTTGAAGTTTTGTTCGCAACAACCAACGCGTCAAGAAAGCAATTGAGACTGCCGAAAAGTGGCCCGCCAGAAAGTGGTAAAACTGACGCTGCCATTGCCCTCCAGCACTTTCATTTGCTCGAAATAGTCCCGCATAACACCAGGCGGCAGCCACCGCTCCTCAAAGCCAGAAAATTCGGAGGTGCGCTCAGGGTGCAGCTCCAGGGAACGCTTGCGCCTGCGGATCTTCTTGCCGGGCCTGACTGGGTGCGCAGGATCAGGCACCACAGGCGCCTCTGCAGCTGCAAGCGGCTCGGGGTGGGATGAAAGGGCCAGCATCTTGTCTGACTCGTTGATCTGGTCCTTCACATCTGGGAGCACCTCCGCAACCGACTCGTACATGCCAGCAAGAAAGCTGCTCACACGGGCACGCGCCCCGTCCGCGACCTGGCTCCGTGGCCGCTTCAAAAACCGGAGGTCCATTGGCGGACTCAGAGCGCCTGTTTCCGCAAATTTGAGTAGGCGGCTGAAGCGAGCGCTGCCTCCGAACAAGCTCAGCACGCACGCACGTTGGGAAACTTTGCCCAAACATTAAACCCACCCCTCTCCATGTTGCAGCAAAGACACCCAAACCATGCAATGTTTTCCACGCTCGAGCGCAAACTGCTTGGCCAAGAAAATCCCAGCTGCAACCAGAAGGCGCCTCGTCCTTACCCAGCCGGGCTCGCATGCGGTCAAACACCTCGGCTTGCCAAACAGCCCCTTTGCCTTTTCCCCAGCCACTTCTTGAAAATTCTACAACCCATGAGAAAATGGGCAACCCAAATCAGGCAGCCGGGGAAAGCTGGGGATTGAATCCAGGCCTTCAAAGACCCAATCGCCGCTCCAAAATCAAAACAAAATTAGGCCTGCTGCCTACCGCCTTGCTGACGCCGCCTTGCTACGCTCTCCCCAACTTTTGCGGGGCACGAAAGCCTCAACATTCGCGCCACACAAACTTGGCCTACTGGCTACCGCCGTCCGAACTCAACTGACTGCCCGCTTGCGCCCTTGGCATCCCCCGCTGCGCGCCGTCTTGCTAAGCTCTCCCCAATTTTTGCGCTGGCTGCCCGCTTGCTGCATCCCCGGCATCCCCTGCCACTGCTGCTCGCCACCTTGCTGCGACATTCGCGCCCCTCCATCTTGGCCTGCTGCCTACCGCCATCCAACCTCAACCAGGAGAGGCCAATCCAACCCCAACAAATTTTTAATTTGTTGGGGCTGGATTTTAAGCCCCCTTGACTCCTGAACTGGCTGCCCGCTTGCTTGCTGCGCCCTCGGCATCCCCCGCATCCCCAACATCCCCTTGCTACGTTCTCCCCAACTTTTGCGGGGCACGAAAGCCTCAACATTTGCGCCACACAAACTCGGCCTACTGCCTATCGCCGCCCGAAATTTGATAATGGCTGCACACTTGATTCATCCCGGGCATCCCCTGCCACTGCTGCGCGCCTCCCTGCTACGCTCTCCCCAACTTTTGCGGGGCACGAAAGCCTCAACATTCGCGCCACACAAACTTGGCCTACTGCCTACCGCCATCCGAACTCAACTGACTGCCCGCTTGCTTGCTGCGCCCTTGGCATCCCCCATCCCCCGTCCCCTGCCACTGCTGCGCGTACACCCTCCCTAATTTTTGCGGGGCGCGAAAGCCTCAACACACGCCCCACAAACTTGGCCTACTGCCTACTGCCGCCCAAGCCCAACTGACTGGCAACAATGATGGGACATGCCCAAGTTAGTGGCACACCGCGTTCCCCAACCAGCACCAATTCTTCAACATTTGGGTTGAATTTACTGAAAAAAAGGGCAACCCAAATCAAGCAAGGGAAGGAAGAGGCCCCGCCTATTCCCAGAGGCGGGCAAAGGGGCAGCTCACAAGCAACCCCTGCCAAATACGCCAAGCAGCCAAATTGTCCTGGTCGGTCTTGTGAAGAGCCGCGTAGCGCTTGCGGAAGCTGAGGAGCTGTTCAAAAAAACCCGGCTGCAAGAAGGGCTGCAAGCAGTTTCTGCGGCACCCACGGCATCGGCGAGAAAGCCTTTGACGAAGCTGCCCCTCATCTTGCAAACGGGCCCCATGCCCTGAGCCGACTTGCCGCCGGCTCTGCTTCCGCCTCCTTCTCCTCACACTCATGCACCCGCTTGCCGAAGAGCTGCTTAGCCGGCTGATCTCCTTCAGCGCGTTGGCCTTCTCCGCCTCGTCGCTGCTGGAGCTCAGGCAAGTCACGTCTCTGGGCCTTGGGATCATCCCGCGTAGCCTTCGTGGTTAGGCGTGGCCTGGGGCCAGGCAGCAACAGCCACGGCACCTGCAGCCTCTGAAGCCCATGAGAGTCATAGTGGGTGCGAATGAACGGCATAGGGGCAAAGATGAGCCAGGTTGAGCGGCTCTGGCAAAAGGCTGAGAACACAAGCAAAAACGCGCTGGCAACTTCCAAGCAACACCAGGCACAACCAGCAAAAACACTTTTTGACCTGGCGCATCACAACTTGCTCAAGGTTTAATTAACCCGACCTGCCATGAACAATTAATTAGTTGCGGGCGGCCTTTGCGGCCAGCTGCAACTCCCGCAAAATGCAGGCAGCTTCATACGCCTGCCTGGGGACCACGGTGTTCCCCATGCACCGAAGCCGAGCACGGTCAGCGGGGCTCTGGCTTCCAGAAAGAAAGGCGCTGTCGGGAACTGAACCAGCAGGGTTCCAAGGCTCAGCGCCACCCCAGCGCACGCACGGCGCGCTGGAGGCCTGCAAGTTGCCACGCGAACGCGACGCACACGCAAGCCACTGCTCCTGGAACACAATCTCCCCAGGCTTGCAGGCCAGCATGAAAACGCGGGCTCGACCAGCCTGGCAATCTGTCAGATCAACCTTTCGCAGTTTGTTTGCCGGCTGAGCAATGCAATGTCTGCTTCCGTCACAGCGCGAGTTCCGGCTTCAACTAAGCCCGGCGCAGGAAGGCCGACGTTTCGAAGCGTCAGAGACGTCCAGAAGCATTGCAAGCCGCGGGCATCACACTCCTGCACGTTTTGCAGCTCAACGTCAAACCAAACATCAACTCCAGAAACTACAAGTGTCCTTGTGGACGTAGTTCCACAGATTGCGGCAATTGCTATTTCTGGATAGCAGCGCCCCCACGTTCTCCAGGAACAGAACCCGCCTGCGCGTTGGGGAAAGGCAGTCTTCGAAAGCTTGTTTTAACTGAGTCGCAGGCCCTTGCGGAAGCTGGTCGTAGACATCAAAAACGCGTTTGATCAAGCTGCTCCGCTTGCCCTTGAGGCCTTTCTGCAGCCCAGCGGCCGACACATCCTTGCAAGGCTTCAAAACAAAGCTGCGCAAGCAAGACTGAGCGCGGGCCTGGCATGGGAAGCCAGCCAAGACAGCCACGGCTTCCCTCCTGGCAAACGCAGAGGGCGAGTACTCACAGACATCCTGGGCGATCGCGCACTTGGGCAAGTGCCCTTCCTGTTGCCGCGCTGCAAGAACAGCACGGCAATGGCAATCCCACTCCACCTGGGCAGCTGGACACTACCGCAAGTCATCCTAGTAAGTTTGCACATTGACATTGGGATGAGTCAAGCAAGGAATTTGAGACGGCGACCATTTCTTTTGCCTCAAAGAACCTGGGCAAACAGACGTGCCTTTGCTCCACATGACCATGCCCCACACCCAAGAACCGCCAGACTTGTTTTCAACTCTTCTGACGCTTCTGCGCGCCGTCCTCACCAGCCGGCGATCGATGAGCCTCGGGGCGCCAGGGAAATCCCACTGCGTTGGTTCGCACACACAAGTCAATTGTTTGGACGACACGCGCAAACCGCCAAAGCATGCCCAGCAACCCAAGCGGCATCTGCGCCAGGAGTAGGCGAGGTTGCTCCGCACGAAGATTCCACCCAACGGTTCTCCCGCCACGTCCACCTTGCAAGAACTGGGGTCAGCGCGGGGCAGCCCGCAACTTTGTACATGGCCACAACTCAAAAACTACAACTGCTGCCTGCGTGCAACCCAAGAAACAACCCTCCTCGCCACCGGCACCAGACTGGCACTCCCTCCGGCACCCTTACTTGAGCTACAGGAGCACGTGGGCCCAAAATAAGTCGAAGAGAAAAACGCGACAAGCAAGCCCGGCTCAAGCAATGCCTAGCAGCTGAACTTGGTTGATGCCCACGGTCCGAATTCTCTGCCAGGTCTGCGTCAAATCGGAGGCAGTTGCCATGGGCTGAGCTGCTCAAGTTTCCACGCTTGAACTCAAACTGCTAGATGGCCATTGAAATTCGCTTGCAAGCCCTGTTTGAAAGCAATGAGCAAAACTAACAATTGCTGGGGCTCAGGCTGACTGACACCAAGCTCCAGCCCAGCAACCCCGGTGAACAAACTCACAGCGCCGAGCTTCCTGGACTGGTCAGCCGCCTGGCAAGCCTGCAAAAAGCCAAACAAGCTCAAACTTGATCTGCGTTTAAAGGGCCAACCGGGGTGCCTTTCCCCTTTTTGTCTGCGTCGCCTTTCAAGCAAACCGACCAACAATTGATGCCCAGCAAGCCCCAACGGCCTTGAGATCACACGGAAACATGCTGATGATTTGGTTGGGATCCACATCCCCGGCAGCCGTTGAAGTCCAACCCGTCGGCAAGCCTGACAAACCAAAGCTACAGCGCCAAGTCACGTCTCTTCCCTCCCCGCAAGTAGTTAAGTCGCAAGCCCAGCCTGAGAACCACTCCCCGGCCGCCACAGACAGGCACCGAGGAACGGGCAAGTTCAGCTCCTTTCGCAAGGCCCGGTAGCTCACGCTGTGGGCAATCTGGTTTGCCAAGTCCTGGCCAACAATCTTATTTTTTGAGATCAGCCCCAACATCACAACAAGGCCCGGGCCGAAATGGCCCGGCAACTGACAGGCCCTTGCGCCACCAGTGTGGACGCAGCAAAAACGCCTGGCAAGAGCAACATGCTGGCACCCTTGCAAAGAAATCTGAAGGAGACAAGAAACACACTAGGCTTAGCCCGCAGCGAATAGTTCCCCAGGACCTGAAAGTGTTCCTGCCTGGCACAGAGAATGTCAGAGAATGCTTCCAACGATTCCTGGGGGAGAAAAGTGTAAATGGGGGGGAGGCTCCAAAAACAGTTCTTGCAAGGCCTTTTCAAAAAACTGAGCTTTTTTGGAGGAGGAGGTCCACGGCCTGTGAAGATCTTCGCCCCGTTCTTCTTCTTTCCTCCTTTCTGAGACTTGTTGGAAACCTTCGCAGAACACAGCACTCACGCCTACTACCTCGCACGAAACAAGAAAATGCACTGAGCTCTTGGCCACTGTCAAGCCCAAGGGGGGGCATTCCTTGAGATGCACCTTGAAGCCATAAAGCTTCTTCGCGAAAATGAGGCCGTGCTTGGAGAGAACCACCTGCGGCACGCGATGCCCGAAAACACACGAGATGAAAAACACACCTTCTGCTTGTTCCATCTCTTGAGCTCCTTCTCGACAAAAACCTTCTCGCTTGCAGAGCCCTGACACGGCACACAAGCTGGCCAGTGCAAAAACTAACAAACACCCAACCAAACAACAAGCTGACCCCTGCCTTTCGGTTTGCTTTGAGATTGTTCGTCTTTACTTTCATGGCTGGCCGGGGCCTGAAACATCCCTCAGCAGACTCATCGTCTGACCTTGGGGCGTTGCAGGAAAGCGCGCCAAAAAGTAGCAAGCGAGGCCCCAGCAGCGCTGCAATTGGCGGCAGCGACATTTTTGTGCGCTTACAACAAGCAAAGCCCAGAGCCGAAACAGCTAGCTCCACGGCGCTGGCTCCAAGAACCAAAAGCAAGTGCGACAACGTCACAAAGTCTCGCTGCCTCCGCCCCTACCACCAAGCATGGCCCTGCCACTTCACCTCTTCCCGTCTGGCGACTAGTTGAATTGGCGCGGCTACCTTCCGCAAAACAAGCGCGGAAAAAATGATGGATATATCTAAATCTCAACGCAAAAGCCAGCAGCCACCCCAATTAATATAAACACATAACTTGAGAGCGTAGGGGGGGGCAGAGGTTTGTTGATTAACCTACTACAAAGAGGGCTTCTTTTCCTAGTTTATGGGTAGATTCGCTTCAGGGCTTGAAAAATGGTCCGTGGGCAAAACTTCTCTCTTTTCGCCCTGGTCCGTCTCCCTACCACCTTGCTTGCATCCCCGGCAGCTGCGTCTGCTGCGCTCTCAAAACCGGCGCGGGTTAGCGCTTGTAGGCGCTGCCCTCTCCCCTACTTGTCTCTCAAATCACATCCGCGCGCCGCCCCCATTCGATTCAACGCTGACCGCTGCTGATTGGCGCAACATTCCCGCCGCTGATTCAACGCTGACCACTGCTGATTGGCGCAACCCACGTGCCGGCAGAACCCCGATTGCAAAATGAAACCCCGGTCCACAGGAAAATTCTATACTATTGCCGTTGTAGTACTGGCTAACGGTCGGGTTGTCGAACTGCCGGGCAGCAGTGGGAACCACGCGGAAGGCCAACACCTCTTTGCCGTCAACCATCTTGCGCAAGATCCGAAACTTGCTGTCCGGAAACGGCGCATCCTTGCGTAGAGATTGCTCTCGCTTGATAGCCTGGCAATTGGCGATCATGAGGAAAACGTCCGACGCTTCCCAGAACTTGCTGTCGTGGCCCGCCGCAACAGCCCATGCGTCCAGCGCCGCTCCCAGCAACGAGTAGCCAATCCCCAACAGCTTGGACTGGCTTGACAGCACCTCCTCCTCCACACACTTTCCACGAAACTTCAAGAGGGCCGGATTCTTGGTGACGGGAGTGGTTTTCTGGAGGCTGCAAATAAAATCACGCCATGACTGGGTGCTCCTTAAGGACATGCAAAATATGCTTTGGTATGGGTGGAGCAAACTAAAAAATGCTTTACTCTCTGTCATTGTCCGCAGCTTGGCCAATGTCATCGTTGTCACTGCCCCATTCTCCGTGTCATTGTCCGCAGCTTTGCCAATGTCATTGTTGTCACTGTCCCAGCAGGTCCAGGTCCTGGCTTAAGATGGTGTTGCCACAGGATGTGACTGAAAGCCAGGGTTTTGTTGATGGCCCGCTGCCATGGTTTGTGATGCTCCAGAAGCCGCGCTATGCCCAGCATTAGCCTGAGTGGCAGGAGGGGGTTTTCGTCGGGTAGAAACAGGTGCTCCAACTCAGACTCTCTCCCTGCCAGGACTTCCATTCCACGATTGCTCGGTGTGGGCCTGAGTGAGGTTGCCATGCACCCTCGAACTTTCAAATGTCACGGGGTCGTCGCTGCCCAGGAGTCGTGTCGGCCACCAGGATGCTGAGGTGGAGGCGCCGCTGCCGTTTTGTTGCTGTCGCATCGTCATGACCACTGCAATCATCATCCCACCATTGTCCTTGTGCTAGACTACCACTACCACCACCACCACCACCGCCACCGCCGCCAGCACCAGCACCTAGCACCAGCACCAGCACCAGCACCAGCACCAGCCCACTTCCTTCCTTCCTCCCTTCCTTTTTCCGTAGTCTTCGGTCCTCTTCCCGTAATCTTCCGTCCTCTTGCCCTAGTAGTCTTCTAGTCTTCCGTCCTCTTCCGTCCTCTTCCAGTAGTCTTCCGTCCTCTTCCTGTAATCTTCCGTCCTCTTCCCGACATATGACATAGGGCTGACGGGACTCGAACCCGCGACCTCCCCGGAAGCACGCAGCCGCCGCAGGCACGCTGCCATTGCGCCACAGCCCTGTTCTTCCACTGTGTCCAAGATGCATTTCCTGATGATACTTATCATCATCATCATCATCCATTTCAAGTGTGGCCCATTGATGATTCAGATTCAGAGGATGCCACAATGATTGGTATTTTCACAAGGTCATCATTGATCATCATCATCATCATCATCATCATCATCATCATCATCATCGTCACCACATCATCATCATCATCATCATCATCATCGTCCTCATCCTCATCATCATCATCATCATCATCATCATCATCATCATCATTACGATCGTCATCATCATCATCACCATCATCATCATAATCATCATCATCATCGCCATCACCATCATCATCACCATCACCATCATCAGCATACTCATCATCTCATCATGCATCACGATCACCAGCACCATCTTCAGCAGCAACAGCAAACAAGCTGCAGCTTCGACATCATTAGCAGCCGCAGCAGCAGCTGTTTGCTGCTTCTGCCATTGCCAATGCTGCTCATGCTGGTTTTTGCTCCTGCTATTTCTGTTGTTGATGCTGGCGCCTGCTGTCGGTAGTGTCCGAGATGCCGCCGCGCGTGGTCTTGCTGTTGAAGCTGCCCTTGGAACTGGTTATGTTGTGTTGGCTGCGTGGCAGTGATGTGTTTGTTTGGGTATTGTGTCTGATTTGTTGTTTTGTGATGCCAAATTCGCTGGCAGGCTGCTCGCGCCCATCGTCGAGATCGGTCCAGGCCCAGGTCTCGCCCATGAATTGGCAAGGACACCTGCCACTTGAAGCGACTGCACTGTCATTTATCATTTGTCAGTGTCGTGTTCGACACAATGTTGCAGAACTTTGTTTGTGTCAGGCTTTGCCAGTCTTCTTTCTGAACTTGCCCAACATGGCCACGGCCATGGCTCAGGTCACCCTGGCCCAGTTTGTATGTGTGCTGTTGCCGCAGTTGCGCAGTCAATGATGACAGTGTCGTGCTTGTTGCGGGCTGGTTGTGGGAATCATGGTGGCCACCGCAGCTGTGTCCAGCCAAGCGTGTCATTTGTCAGTGTCATTGTCATTGTCGGCAGGATGCAGGCAGGCCGCTTGTTGTCATGAAAACTTTTGATATCAATGTCAAATTAAATTGTTTGCGCGCAATGCCATCCGTCAGTGTCAGCTGTCTTGCCGCCTGTCACTGCCCCGCGCAGGATGTGGTCGTATGGCCGGACTTCGTGATCATCATGGGCTGGGGGAAGAAGAAGAAGCAGCGAGTTGCGCCTTGACAACACACTTGTCTGTCAGTGTTTTGTGTGTATTTAGTCAGTGCTTTTCCAATTCTCATTTTTCATAATGTGTCATTTGCATAAAATTTGCCATTGTCAGTCAAATTTACAGTGTCATTTAGTTTGTCATTGTCACAGTTGTTTCCTGGGCTGAGTCGGTGCCCTTCGACGGACGAGTGCTGCAAGTTCCCGGCGACCTGTCGATGCTGGGGCAAAGCGTGGTCTATCACGACCTGCTGGAACTTCTCCCGGAGTCGCAGAGAGGTGAGCTGGGGCAGCGCTGCAAGAACCCTGGCATCTTTGAGGCCACTCAGAGGTCTGCGGCTTGCTAGCATTGGAAACTATTTTCCGGTCTGCCGTGAAACTTGTTTTGAATAAATGTTTACATGTAGTCAGTCAGTCTCAGTGTCAGTGTCAGTTAGTCAGTGTCACTGTCAGTTTAGTCAGTGTCAGTGTCAGTTAGTCAGTGTCAGTGCCAGTTAGTCAGTGTCAGCCAGTTTCATCACTACGAGGTGTTCAGCCACCCCGGGGCGAAGAGGGCGCTGAAGAGGATCTTGGAGGCGCCAGCGGAGGTGGTGCTGATCAACTGCCATGCTGGCTGGCACAGGACACCGGCCTTCTGCATGTTGCTGAGCGCATTGCTCACTGTACCTTGTCAATGTCTCACTGTCATTGCTCATTGTCGTTGCTCGAAACAAATATTATTTGATTAAGTGGTTGATTGCTTATTTTCATGTCTGTCATTTGTCGGCTCCTCCTGCCCAGCCTGTCGGAGGACCTTGAGTACGACTTCCGTGTGGCAATGCAGTTTGCGCGGGATAAGAACAAGACCTTCGAATCCGCGCTTCTTGCCCACAACCGGCCAAGTGTAATAATTTAACGATCTGTTGAATTGAGTGTCAGTGTCAAGCCATCCGCCATCTTAGGATTCGTTGGCAGGATTGGGCTGCTGCCTGCACGGGATCCTTCTTTGGCAACGGCCGCCAAGTAACCTGGCCCTGGCAAGACGCCCAGCTCCAGGTGGTGAGGGTGTGGGAGGAGTTGAACGGCCAGCGCCTCGCCCGCGACAAATGTTTGTATTTTTGCGAAACGAATATCATGTTGATTGTCCTTGTCGAATTTCAATAGTCAAACATCATCACCACCTTCGAGTAACTGTTGAGTAACTTGGTCAGTTTCTTCGGTGTCAGGCTCCTGCTCCTGTCAATGTAGAGTATTGGATGGGCTTGATTATTGTCATTTGGTATCATCTGCCAAACAGCACCCATCGTCGAGCGTTGAGGATGTCCTGTCAAAGTATTGAGGCAGTAGTGTCACGGGAGTGAGTCTGGCACTTGTCACTGTCAGCTGTGATGTTTGAGTGTACTTTGCAAACTTCCTGCCAGGATCCAGCTCCGCATTCGGAACCAGTCCCTCCATGATAAGAACATGGCGGCAGGTTCAAGGCCGGCCAAGGGGCCAAAGCCGGTGGAGGAGGCGGAGACGCCGGGTGCCAGTGGCAGCGTCAGTGTCACGGATGATCAAGACCCGGCGGATGTCAGTGTCAAGGATGAGCAGGAGCCGGCCGTCAATGTCAGTGTCAAGGATGAGCAGGAGCCGGCCGTCAATGTCAGTGTCAAGGATGAGCAGTGGGAGGAGGTGAGCGTCATTGAGAAAGATGACCAGCCGGGGCCACATCCGCCAACCCAGCAGCATAACCTGCTGGAGGATGAGGTTGTGCCACCCTGCAGCAATTGGCAGCTATTCGTGGTTGTTAAACTTAGTTGTCGACATTGACATGACAATGTGACAATGACCGCAGTCTAAGTCTTGCGACTCAACAGTTGTTGTGTTGAACCGGCCAGGCAAAGCATCCTGGATGACAGCTGGATCCAGCCCACATTGAGGAGCGAGCTGGCCGGCATCCCGAGAGCGCGAGCCCTTCGGCTTTTGCCGCTTGGCTTCAGCTTTTCAGCTTTCACGCAGCAATGTCATGAGCGCAGGGAAATTGTCATTTCCTTGAACTCGATTTCAACAATGCACCGTCCCCGAGGATGAAGCTTGTCGAGTTCGAAGGCCGGTCCCATGCGCCGCGCAACATCAACGGCTGGCTGAGAGCAGCAATTCAAGAAGAGGCTCGATCTTGAACATGAAAGAACGCCTTCTTCCGTCGTGCGAGTGTGCAGAAAAATGATGGCCGCCGGTGCCTTCTAGACATTGACATATGACAATGACGGATGCCGCCTTGTCAAATTGCCATTTGTCATTGCCTGTGAATGGTCTTGCAGCCTGTTGCTTGCCAGGTTGCCGAATGCACGGACTTGCCAGAAACCCAGTCAGGGCGTCATTGTCATTGGCTGTCATTGTGTGCCAAACTGCGGTTTGTAAAGGGCATTTATGATCCTATGCATGTCCTGGCATGTTGTGAGATTGCGAGCAGTGATCAAGGCACTTGTGTGGTTTGCGACGTTCCTCCAGCCGGAGCAGGCGCGATTGGCTGACATACCTGCCTGTGGGGCTTTGTTTCCATGGCAAGTCCATCGTATTGCGACAGGCTGCCCATGATGAATGACACTGCTAATTTCGGCTCGAAAGCCGCCGTGTCATTGTCATTGTCATTGTCATTGTCGTTGTCATTGTCATTGTCATTGGTCATTGTCATCGTCAGTGTCTCTGCCCGCAATGTCGTCCAAAGTGGTCATTGCTGACCACCTGCCTCGGAGCTGGAGGCAGCTGGTCAATGAGGTGGACCAGCAGGCCTGTGTTGCTTCCAGTAATTGGCCAATGATTTGCAGTCTTGCACATGCTCATGCCATCAGCTACGAGTCCCCTTCTTGTAGGCTCAGCGCGCCCTGTACCTCGCCTTCTTGACGGATGAGGGCAAAACCCAGGAGCTGGTGTGTCTCGACTTGAATCGCGATAGTGGTTTCAAGTCAGTGGTCGTGCCAGCAGCTCCCCCTCCTCCCCGTGCAGTGGGCTGAAACTGAGGGACTTCTGGATGGACCGCGGGTGGAGGAGAATCGGCAACGCGTCGAACTGGTGCACGATGTCATGCCGCAAGCTGGTGTTTGAGCCACTCTGCAATCCGATTATCAGCCATCCTCGAAATTGTTGAATTATTGTTATCCTGGCTCTTGGGCCCGGCCAAGGCACAACATCAAGTCCGGCTATAAGAAGGACATGGATCACATGACGAAGAACGCTGACCACCAGGCCAAGAAGCAGAGGAGCATGGGGCTTAGGAGGGTTTTGGGCTTGAACCAAGTGTCTTGTCAGTGTCCTGTCTCTTGCAAGATTTGTCAGTGTCTGTTGCTCTTGTCTTGAAACCACCCCTTGCCTGGCCAAGGCTCTTGAGAGGATGGCTGGTGCTTCCCACAAAAACCTCTAACAACGGCCACGGGAGCAAAAAAGCAAATGCCACAGCCGCCTTGTCTTGCACTGCTGTTGAAGTTGTGGCACACGGATTTGGTTAGCGCTGGCCAGCTGAGCATTTATTGCCTTGTGTCTCCTGCTTGGTCAGGTGGCTGGTCCTCCCTGATCATCGTCGACATTCAGGCCTTGAATCAATATGGCTCACTTGTCTGCCCTTGACCTGTTCAGATTGCCAATTGGGTTCCTCACCAACCTTCAGGCCTGGTGCTGCTCGAGCTGGATGAAATTTGCTTTAGCCAGTCAATCAGACAGTCAATGTCATGTCAGCAGGTTAAGTTGCTGTCGCAGGATGGGCCCAAGGTCAGGTCAGTGTCAGCCAAGCGCCAGCCACACATGCGGCCAATGAATGACAATGACAACATGACGACAATGACAAAATCATATTGACAGCCAGACCACATAATAATAAGTAGTAGGCGGGGCATCATTGTTTGGTTTCGCAGTCATTGCGCCCACTGCTTGCCATGCAAAGCCTTGATGATGGTGGCGCCCAGCTGCAAAGCAAGTGGCTGCAAAGGTTTCCTTGGGTCAGGTTCTCTGCCGACGGCGCTGCCCGCTGCTCAAAGTGCGACTATGTCACGAAAAGCCCGACCTCCTTCAAGCTAAACCAGCATGAGAAATCCTTGGCCCATCTTTCAAAAACCACTGGAAACAGTGACAAGCCTTCCTTGAGGGGGGCGCCGTCAGTGGGGCAGTTCCAGGAGTTTGTTGAAGAGAAGCACAAGGGCATGTCCGCCCGCGGCAGCGGATTTGGCCAGAAGAAGTCAGCCAAGATGCTGTGGTGCATCAATGAAGCCATACTTGAACGGTGGCGGCGCCGCTTCAAGAATGCCATGTGCAGCTGCGTAACGCAAGATGTCCGTCAAACAACACTCAGTGTCAGGTTTTCTGCTGTCGGCAAATCATCCGGCCAGCCAGCTCAAGTAGCAGTGTTTGATTGTCATCGTCAAATGTCAGCATTCCCATCGGCCAGTGTCAGGGTTAATCCGCGCGCCGACTGCCATCCTAGGTCACGAGTTGCAGGCCGAGGCTGGCTTGGCAAGCTTCATCGTGGGCAACGTCAGCACTTCAGATCGGCTGGTGTCTGCAACGGAGAAGGCGGTCAAAGTTATGTTTGTCAAGCGGCGCAAGCCGCCAGCAGATTGGCAGGGCCCCCAACCTCTTTTTCTGAAGAGCGACTACCAGTCATTTTGCCGGTCTGTTGACACTTAAGCTCAATTATTTGTGTTTAATTTGCCAACATTGCATCATCGTGCTCGGTGATGACTGGTTGCCAATTGAGCTGTAGCCTCTTAAGGAGTGCTTCGCCAGTGACACTGCAGCCGATGAGCAGAAGGCGGGCAGGCTGATGCGCTTCGGTGTGGCTGGACAGCCTCCTCTGTTCCCTACTTTGCGGGTACGTGTGAGGGACTTTGCTCACGCGGCTGGAAGGCCTCCTGGCTATATATTTTGAAATGCTTCCAAGTAGACACCGTTACACACCTGTCTTGCACCCTCAGGTTGACCAAGTGGAGCGCAGATCCATATTTGAACTCCTGCTTCCAAACGCTGATTACGGGCAAATTCTCCATCATGTCTGTAATTTGGAACTCGGCTTTCAACAAGTCCATCTTCCGGAAGTATGAGCCCTG
The DNA here is from genome assembly GCA_963377175.1 of Effrenium voratum. Taxonomy (NCBI): domain Eukaryota; class Dinophyceae; order Suessiales; family Symbiodiniaceae; genus Effrenium; species Effrenium voratum. The sequence goes on from CAUJNA010000101.1 coordinate 87,799, forward strand.
GCCGATTAAGCTTGCAGACCAGTGGAACCTGACTCGCAGGGCGCTGTCTCAGCAACTTCTTGGAGCTGAGGTGCTGAGAACCCGACGAGTTCCCTTTGATGCACGCAGGATTCGTTGTGTCCAGCTAGCCCGCCACCGCCATTGCTCATCACATAAGCCCACTGCCCGCTTCATACTCTTTGTAAGCGCAGTTCTCTCCACAGCTCAGGAGCCACCCAGCTTTGAATTAGTCATTGTTCAGTGTCAGTCTGTCAATGTCAATCACATTAGTCGGAATTTTGTGGTCACGAAGTTTGCCCGGCAGTGTGTGTGAGTGAGGATTCAGTTTACCAAAGCAAAGCGATTTGCGACGATCGCGTCAGACTTCCTCAGAACCATCGACAGTGAGCGGATTCTCCAGCTATCCATGATGGCAGACGCTGCCAGCGAGGAGCTTGACCTGACACTCAGCGCTCATCCTCTAGGAATGTCATTGTCTTTCACTTGATTCAGCTTGCAAAGTAATTACTCAGATTGTTGGATGTCGCTGTAGAAGCTTAGGATCAGAGCTGCTGATGCCAATGACATTGACGCCGTGAAGTTTGCCAGTGTGGCTGAGCATACCATGCAACGTCTCCACGCGCTGTTTGTAAATGAGACAGCTGCGTCAATCCCAGGGTACACATCCTATGTGGCTTTGGCCTTGTCAGCACAGGGTGTTCGGCAATAAACCTACCTACTAATTTTTGATAGATAAAACATGTTTCTTGTGCTTTGGATCACCTCAGCGCCCCATGTCGCTTAGCCCAGGCTCTTCGGTGGCTGCAGGAGCAGCATGTCATTGAAGTAGATGGCGGCTACCGGTCAGTGGGTGCTGATGTCTCCCAGGCCATCAAGCAGCGGTGCTTTGACCGGATGAGGTCCTGGTTTCAAATGGCTTGCCTGCAGATCAAAGCTGAGTGGGGGGAGTTCGAGGCAATCCATGCATTTGGTGTCTTCTCGCTCAAGCCCAAACTGTCATTGTCCACCGTGCGTGAGAAGCTTGACAAGCTGGTCACTGTCTTTGGGTCAACGACAAGGTCCCAAAATGCTGTGGACCGCTTGCTTCACCAGTTCCTGGACTACCAGGCCTATGCTTCAAAGCAACGCCCCTTGGCTGATATTAGCTTCAGCCTGCCAGTAGTCGTCGGAGTAGTGAAGCTTTGAACCAGACTTGAAGGTGGTAGTCAGCCAGTGTCTGTAATGATCACATTTGGGCAAGGTGCAATGATTGCTGATGATGAGCGCCATCCGGATGTGACATCCTGGTGCTTGTCTGTCAGCAAAAAGCCCCAGCCAAGCAACGACCGTGACCTCACGTTGATGGTTGCCCGCTCGCTGATGCTCAAGCGGGCCCACTCCTCTGGTAATGAGCGGGACTTTGCCGACATAGTTTGCCGGTTGGGGAAGTCGCGCATGGCCGCCAAGGCGCAAATCAAATCGATGGAGCGCCGCTTACGCGAGGCTTGCAGCAGCCCTGCTGCCACAGCGAAGCTCATCACGGCGGCGAGGGCTGTGTGGGCGCAGGGGTTTGGAGCGCAAAGGTCAGCGGGCAAAAGCCAACGAGGGCCGAACTGGATATCTGGTGCCAAGCTGGCAGCGAAAAGGGCTGTGGCTTGGCAAGGCTTACGCCACACCTTGCCATATGACTTCTGTATTTCACTCCATGACAATGACAATCGTGACAGTTTGTTGATGTTTGTTGGCAGCCATGGAAATAATACTTGCTTGACATTGACATTGACATTGGCCATGAAAGCTCCCTTTCTTTGAACCTTCAGGCGCGGTCGGCGACTGACTCCGAGCAAGCGTGGGTGAAGCGCCGCCGGCTTGCAGTGGAGAAGCAGGTGACTTTAACTGAGTCGACAATGACGATTGATCAGCTGCAGCGCTCGGCCAAGCAGAAAGGCAGCACCCCGCTGAATTCTGACCAGGCAGGCAAACTTCTCGAGCTTGCCTCGCGGCTGCATTGGGTGTGGAGGTTGTCATTGTCATTGTCACAGTTGTCCTTGTCAGTGTCAATGTCGACCGTCATTGCTGCCACAGCTTCCAGTGGGAAGCGCAAGTGTCACAACAGCTGAGGTAAAGAAGCGAAGGTTTGAGGCCCAGCAAATGGGCAATTTGAGGAAGACCGAGAAGTTGTCTCCTGAGGACTACAGCGCTCGTGCCAAGACACTTGCCTGGCCAATCATTCTCCATTCTGTCATTATACATTGGCGAGCACATTCTAATTGTGCCCCCAACTGGCCAAGGAAGCAGCAAAAGGGTGATGAGGACAGGGCGCCTGACTTAGCTTCCTTAGCCTGTCTGTGTAAGAAGCTAGCCTTCCTCAGCGCCTCTGCTTGCCACCAAAGGCCAAGAAATCCCAGACAATTGAGAAGAAGTTCGCCCGCAAGACTACCCCCAATTTGGCTGGCGCGCTCCTTGAGCGGCAGAGTTGGGCAGGCAGTGTGTAACCACAATCTTTGGGCAGCCAAGGCTGGTCTATGTGGCCAAATGTGTCACCTCCCCAGCGGAGGCGCGAAGTCTCATTCGGCAGTTGAAAGCCACTGAGACGACATCCTTGATGGACGCAACAGCCTTCATTGCGCGAGATGTCTTGGATCCTGGTCAGCGTGTCTCGTGGCGGGCGAAGTTGGCGGGGGGGGTGGTCTTGACCACCAAGCTGCATGGGCCCTGGATCAAGTGCCCTTGCCTGCTGTTTTGTGATATTGTCTCCAGGCCACTTTTCCAGTAACAAGGGTCGCCAGCCAGCCAACTCCTGACTGGACATGTTCCTGAGCATGTCGCCGTCCCTGTCAGACTTGTCATTGTAATTTACTTTGTCAGTGTCCATTTTTCTTGAGCTAAGGTATAACGGTGCGGCCAGCATCTCGACCAAGAGGTACCTCGTCATCACCCCTCAGTTTGACAAAGCGCACCCGGCCCTGGCTGAGATCGCCCGCCACTCTCTCATCACTCACGGCCGCGGTGGCTGGGTATGCCGTGCTGCTGGGCTGCATTTTGCCGGGTTGCAACACCAGCCTTTGTTCTATTTGCCACTTGGTGAACTTGAAACAGCTGCTAGGATGTGAAGCAGGTCACTGGGAACACGGCGCCAAATGTCGTGCTGGCGGCAGTGTCAGAGAAAAAGTACCCCGGCAAGCACACTGTCACGCATGACAGCCGTAGCTTTATGAGCTGGCCTTTGGTCCGGCGTGTTGCGGCCAGCAACCTGAACCAGGCATCCTTGTAGTTCAACAATAGTAGGTGCCCTGAGCCTGCCGGAAGTCTGTCATCACTCTCATCCTTTTTTCTTAAAAACTGGGGATGCTTTTCAAATCAATTGGAACCTCGTCGCCCAACCTGTCAATTTTCAACAGTCGTCAGTTTCAATTGTAAGTGAAATACTCCCGTCAGGCTCAGAGGTCAGTTCGACATTGACAATTGAATTGACAATGGCGACTGACAATGACGAAGGGTCTAATTTTGCACTTGTCGGCCAGCGGGGGAGCTGCAGACTGGAAGAAAAGGGCGTCGGGGGGCCCACCCCCGATCCCGTATGGGTGCACCCCCCTTTTTTGCTTAGCGAGTCCGGGGCGCCTCCGAATCGGAAGGGGAGCAATTTGGCCCGCATATCCAGAAGGAGCGCAGCAAAAAAAAGGTGCCCTCCGAAAGGGGGGGGGGCCGCCACGGCCCCCCCCCTTAGCGAGTGGGGGGCGCCCCCGACTCCGTAAGGGGGGGGTCGAACCCCCATGTGGGATGTGCTAAGGGGGGGGGCCGCCACACCCCCCCCCCTTAGCGAGTGCCAAATAGGGGTTCAGCCCCCCCCTTAGCGAGTGGGGGGCGCCCCCGACTCCGTAAGGGGGGGGGGCGCCACGGCCCCCCCCCTTAGCGAGTCCCACAGTGTTAAGCCGGGACGGTAAATTCTGAAGGTGCTTCTTGAGGATATGCATTCCATTGGCATCACCGAAGCCTTTTTGGCCCTTAACTTATGTCATTGTCAGCCTGCTCGCGTGGACCCACCACTGCCCGGCGCCGCCCCCAAATGCCTTTGATGCAGCGCAGGTTGAAACTGTCGAGTGGACAGGTTGCCTTTAACACCCGTTGCTGTTTTTGGCTTGCAGGAGTCGCCTGGTAACCACTGATTATCATTGGTCATTGTCAATCAGCCAGTGTCTTTTTGAATAGTCCTCCGCCGCCGGTCATGTCCGGCTTCGTGTCTGGCCGGGATGCTGATGACTTTGGCTGGCCACAGCCACCCACAGAGGCGCCCTTGACCCAGAAGTCTGTCGAGGCGTCGGAGTCCAACAACGACGAGTGCCAGTCACAGTCTGAGGAGGACATAGTGATGAAGCGGCCCGCTTCAAAGGTAGATGCAGCCCTGCAAAAAAAGGTGGCCAATTCGTCAATGTCGTCAAACAAGAAGCCAGCCAGGAAGGAAGTCATGCCAGAGAAGCCGACGAGGGCCACCAAAAAGAAAGCCATGCCTGTCGTCGCCGCTGGCAGCAAACCCGACGTGGAGGACAACAACGCGGAGCCCCCCGCAATCATGAAGAAGCCCGCGGCCAAGAAGCTGGGAGACCCTGCCACGACTGGGTGCTCCAAATGCTACTTCCGCGGGTGTCGAGCATGCAACTGGCGCGGGTCTTTCCAGAAGCGCGCCCGGCTCACCGGCGACAAAAACACGGACAATCTGGCCGAGCAAGGTGATCCAAAGGATGTTGATTGACACTGACGATTGACAGTGAATTTCTGAAATGACGGCTGGCATTCTCAAACACATGCAGCCTGGTCGGGCATTTTGAATCGCGCGGCTGCTGCGGGAAAAAAGCCACCATTGTTTTGCCCTTGTCTTTGTCACGTCATTGTCGGTTCTTTTGCCCACACGCCCAGGCCATGCCCTTGAAGCAGTTGAAGAAGGTCATCCGGATCGGGTCGGACTGCACCGGCCTAGGCACTGATGCCATTTCTTGTGCCAGGCCAGGGCCTTGGTAGCTTCTGGTAATTGCAATGGCCTTGAAAACTTGATTTGTGTGGCTCACCCATCTGCGGCAAGAGCCTGCCACAGTCAGGCTGAAGTTGGTGTTCAAGAACATCTTCTGCTCAGACATCAGTGGTCATTGTCGCCAAGTTCTGAAACGCAGCCGTCATCGTCCCAAAAGGTTGTTCAGGCAGGCTACCGTGAAGGCGCCAGCCGTGGATCTGTACACGGCCGGCTTCCCGTGTCAGCCGTACAGCGCCGAGGCTGCACCTTCAGACGCAGCCTGTCAGCCGTCGGTTTGGCAATCCACTGGAGGGTCAGTGCAAAATTTCATTAACCTAAGAATAGTTTAATCAGCTTAGCCCAGGACGAGTGAGCGTGCAGTGGTGTAAGTGTGAGTGCGAGTGTGACAGAGTGAGAGAGTGAGAGCGAGAGAGAGAGACAGAGAGAGTGAGAGAGAGAGAGAGAGTGAGAGAGTGTGAGTGAGAGTGAGTGAGAGAGTGAAGAGTGAAACTGAGAGGGAGAGGCAGAGCGTTTTTTGAGAGTTAGAGTGGGAGTGTGAGCGCGTGAGTGCCTGCGAGTTGTCAATTTCAATTGCCAGTTGTCATTCAGTCGGCGGGTCGGTTAGCTAAGTCACTCATCCATTAAAGTGTTTCACTCATTCGTTGAATCACACATTCAATCGTTCAATCATTAAACTCATGGATTTGTTTTCTCAGGAGTTCACCCTTTCATCCATTCATCCATCCATTGTCATTCATTCGTTCGTTCATTCGTTCTTTCCTTGATTCATTCATTCCTCCGTCCGTTCATTCGTTCATTCATTCATCCATCCATCCACCCATCCATCAATCCATTCCATCCATCCATTCATTCATTCATTCATTCATTCATTCATTCATTCATTCATTCATGCATTCATTCATTCATTGATTTCTTTCATGTATTTCTTTATTGTTATGTCTTTCCTGCTTTCTTTCTCTATTTGTTTTTTTCATTTCTTTCTTTATTTTGTTTCTTTCTTTCTTTCATTTGTTTGTTCGTTCTTTCATTCGCTCATTCATTGGTTCACTCTTTCCTTCGTTCATACATTCATTCATTCATTCATTCATTCATTCATTCATTCAGTCATTCATTCATTCGTTCGTTCATTCATTCATTCATTTTGTCATTCGTTCGTCATTCATTCATCCATTTCATCCATTCATTCATTCATTCATTCATCATCCATCCATCCATCCATCCATGAAATCATTAACTCATTCATTCGTTCATTCATTCATTCGTTCATCCATCCATCCATTCATTCATTCATTCATTTATTCACTTGTTCATGTATTCATGTCATTCATTCATTCATTCATTCATTCATTCATTCATTCACTCACTCACTCACTCACTCACTCACTCTCACATTTCATTTCATTTCATTTCATTTCATTTCATTTCATTTCATTTCATTTCATTTCATTTCATTTCATTTCATTCCATTTCATTCATTCATTCATTCATTTCATTCATTCATGTATTCATTCATGCATTCATTCATTCATTCATTCATTCATTCATTCGTTCGTTCGTTCGTTCGTTCATTCATTCATTTGAAGTCATTTCATTTCAGTTCATTTCATTCATATCGTTTGTTCGTCCGTCATTTGTTCATTCATTCATGTGCTTGTTCAATCATTCATTCATTCATTCATTCATTCATCCATCCATCCACCCATTTCATTCATTCATTCATTCATTCATTCAGTCATTCATTCATTCATTCATTCATTCATTCATTCATTCATTCACTCACTCACTCACTCACTCACTCACTCATTTCATTCATTTCATTCATTCATTCATTCATTCATTCATTCATTCATTCATTCATTCATTCATTCATTCATTCATTCATGTATTCATTCATTCATTCATTCATCCATCCATTCATTCATTCATTCATTCATTCACTCATTCACTCATTCGCTCATTCGTTCATTCATCCATTAATTCATTCGTTCAACCAATCAATCATTCATTTCATTTCGTTTCATTTTTCATTTCATTTAATTTCATTTTCATTTCATTTCAGGTCATTGTCATTTCATTTCATGTGCATTTCATTCACTTCATGCATTTCATTATTTATGTTGTTGTTTTGTTTTTTACTTGTTTATCAATTTTTGTTTTTTTTATTTCATTATTGCTTTCTCTTTCATTAATTGGTTCATTCATATTCATTCGTTTTCTATTCATTGATAAATTCAGCTAGTTAGAATCAGGCAGGGAGGCAGTCAGTAAGTCAGTCAATCACTCAACCAGCCAGCCTGCCAGTCAGGCAGTCAGTGAGTGAGTCAGCAGCCCGCACAGTCAGTCAACAAGACAACTTGGCAATTGGACTGACGATTAAACACAAAATGCCAGCCAGCCACCCACCCAGCCAGCAGGAGCCAGGAGATCAGGCACGGCCAATAACAGGCCAGCTGCCGTCGTTATGAATGATTGTCGTCGCTGGATTGCTTTCCGGTTGGCCCCCGCTGTGCTATAATAAGGTACGGCTGGGAAGCGGAAGGGCAGTTCCGACCCACGGGATCTTTCCCAGCAAGTGATGGATTATGTGACGGCTCGCCGCCCACGTGCAGTGGTGTTAGAGAATGTGGCGGCGCTGGCCAAGCACCAAAATACCGTGCTACTTTCAAGTTCATCATGACGACCTTTAAGAAGCTGAAGTATCAGGTGAAGGCCTTTGTCTTGGACAGCCGGGAGTTCGGATTGCCTCAGCGCCGCCGCCGCTGCTACATTATTGCCGCACTCCCGCCCAAGTCATTGTCCAACAATGTCAACCTCGAGAGTGTCTTGGCCAAGAAGCCCAAGGAGACTCTGCCGGACGCCCCAGGCGCCCGCCGCAACATCAAGGCTGCCTTGAGGAAGCTGCGGAAGGATGGCATTGACCTGGCGAAGCAGGAGTGCTGTGTCGACATTGCTGCTGGTGTTAAGTTCCAGCAGGTGTCTACCAACTGCTCGCCCACACTCACACGGGCAAGAGGCAAGACGAAGGGCTTCTGGTTCACCAAGGCGCTGCCCGTCGTGTTGCGCCTTTCAGTGGATCTGAGTGTGTCATGGCCCTTGTTTGGTCTCGGTGACATGTGCTGCTGTCACAGGCGCACCGCACGATCTGCGTCGAGGACATGGCAGCACTTCAGGGCTTTCGCCTCTCCAAATTGGCGGGTGCCACAGGAGCGGTGTCTGAGGCTCAGCTGGGTGGGATGCTCGGCAACAGCATGTCAGTCCCCGTTCTATGCCAAGCCGTGAAGAGCGCCCTGCTGGCCAGTGGCCTGATTGTTGAGAAGTGACACTGGCAATTTAGCAATGTTGCTGCTGAGCGGCTGTGGTTTGCAATTCACCACCAGCCGTTGAATTCAAGTCAGACCGCAGAAGATTGCATTTCGCGCCGGTCATTGTTGATATTGCCACACCTGGCTTCAACACATAGTGATCGTCATAGTGGTGTATGCCAGTGTTGTGTGGCTCGGAGTCGTAGTAGTCATTGTCATTGTCGCTCCAGCATTGTCATGCCGCCCAAAGGGGCCAAGTCCGCTGCTGCAGGCTGGGCGGCTAGCCTAAAAAGGCTTGAGCAATCGCCCGACATGCGCCGGCAGGCCAGCCGCCCACCAAGGGCAAGGATGTCTCCGTGCCGCAGTTCAAGTCGCTCAACCTTGAGCACATGGGGCGTGTCCAGGAGGCATGGGAATTCATCATGTCGCCATAGCCTCAGCCAGTTTGTTTTTCTGCACCCAGCAAATATGTTGAGTATTTGTGTTTCACGAGTCAGTAAGGCTGGATGAATTCCAGAACATCTCCTCCCGGGAGCCACTCAGTCTGGCAGAGGGCGGGTCTGCCGCTCCAGTAGACTTGCTGGTCATCAAGCAACGGCTGCAGCTGGAGTGTCACAGGGGGCGGAAATGCGGCCTGGGCGAATTGGCACTGGACGGTCAACCAAGTGCCGATTTTGGAAAGCGGGGTGAAGTTTCTGCGGGACGCAAAGTTCAGGGAGCCCACGGCCTTGAAGGTCACTGTCGTCGTCAGTGACAGCTTGAGCAACCCATGCAACGTCACGCACCGGGCGGGGTCCCTTTTGAGAAGGATCAGTCAGGAGGAGCTTCATCACGCGTGGATTCTGGCAACTTACCGCGATGTCAAGGATGGCAAGCTGGTTCAGGACAGAATGTGTTGACATGGTCCAACTCCATGCACATCTGTTTAAAGATGAAATGCGCTTGGCTTGGCTGACTCTATCCCATTTTTGAACTAATCATCCTTGTCAAGAGTCTGGGTCTGTGTCAGTCGTTGTAGTAATTTTCATCAGACGATGTTTTTCTGACTGCGGTGAGGTGTTAGTGCCTGTCAGGAATGGGTCAAGGCATGGCTCAGCAGCATCATCACTTACCAGGCCAGCCCCTCCGAGTCCGAGATTGACGCCTTCTGGCAGTCAGCCCAGATTCGAGAAGAGGTGGGTATTGACTTCGAGGGCACCTACTACTCTGTAGTCGCTGCCCCAGCGAAGTAATTTGATCTTAGGTCAGTCAGTGTCCCAGTGGCCCGCACACTGTCAAAATCTATCCGTCATCATGGCCGCTTGTTGTGGGAACTATGTTGGCCTCAGCCGCCGTCCGAACCAAGGTTCAGCGGCTCTTCCAAGTCGGGACGTACCGCGCCATGCTGGAGCGGCATAACAATGGCAAGAAGATCGGGGTGGAGCAGCTGTTCCGTGACTTCAGCAAGCTCACTGTCGCTGCTGGAGAGAAGATTGCCATGAACTACCTCACCAGCGCAGCGTCCATCTTCAACAAATTCTTCGCCAGCAATGTGCTCAAGGACACCGCTTTTCCGTCGCAGGTCTGTCAAGCATGTTCATTGTCATTGTCGGGTGTGTCAATATTATGTGATACTGTCATGTCATCCAGTCATTGTCAGCCACCGCCACATCAGCCAGTATTTGCCAATGTCCTCAACTTGTCTGGCAGGAGATGGCCTTCCTGGCCGATGAGCTTTTCGGGAAGAGGACTCCGATAGATTCCGTCGCCAAGCTAGAGGACCCTATCAAAATCGCTCGCAGTGATGTGGAAAGCATCAGCTGGCTTTTCACGTCCTTGTGCGATTATGTGCTGAACGGGGTCTGCAAAGTCACAGAAATGAACAGCTCAGCCCTGAGCGGAGGCAAGTCGAATCCGAAGGGGCTGCCTGGAAAAATATGTTTAGCTTGGCCGGCCGGTGTCAATCGTCAATGCCAACGTTGAACTTGTAATGTGTGTCAGGCTGCGTGTGATAGTTCATCTCAGGCTGTACCATGTTTGGCTGTGGAAGCGGGAGAATTTGTCGCTGTTGCTGGCAAAGATTGAGATGCACGTGGATCAGGAGGATGTTGCCATTATCAGGCCAGTAGTCGTAGTAGTAGCAGCTGAGGTTGTCCCCAATGATTGCCCGCCACTGTCCTGCCTCTTTTCAGAGTATGTTTCCCGTCGATTGTTGCAAGTCCGACAAGGTAAAGTGTCCCAACAATGTCCCAAAAGGCCCCTGCCCTGTTTTCATCACTCAAAAATAGACCCTTGCCAGGCGTGCCCTTGCCAGCCACACCGCCTACCGGGAGCACTTTGGCGGGTGGCCTTTCAACCGGGCCACTCTGACCCAGAGGTTGGAGGGAGCGACTAAACCCGCCCAGAACCTGTCCTGGCTTGGTGCCCTGAGTGCGGCCGGGCAGCTTGCTGCGAAGTTTGCTGCTGACATAGCCTACACGGCGAAGTGGGACGGCGTGCTGAAGGGATCAGTGCGGTGGGGGGCCAGTCTTCAGGAGTTCCTCGAGCACACTGATGTTGCGCCACTATGGTCGAAGGTGTCAGGCTCCGAGAAAAATGACGCCGTGCCCATGGCGGGCAATGACAGTTTTTTGCAGTCGGCTGACGAGCAGCTCGATTCGTTTGTCTCCTTTGTCGCCAGCGAGGCCAAGGTCACTGTCAAAGAAATGAAGGATGATGATGCGTTGCAGGTGCGGGATGCCGTCGACGAGTCGAAGACACTGGTGTCATCTCTCTTGTCAACTGTCGATGGGTCAGTGTCATGCCAGCAGCTCGCCCTTGCCCTCCGTGCCCTGGAGGTGTCCAAGGTGCGTGGCAGCCCCAAAGCTGGCACTGTGCTGTTCTGGTATGACAACGAAAGCAGCGGCGAACAGAGCTCAGACCCAAGGAGGTCGCTGACTCCGCTGAGGAGGGAACAGCTCGAGAAGACTATAATGGCTGCCATGTCGATCAGGGAGCCTGAGGCGCCCGACTGGGATGCAGATGAGGCCCCGGCGCTGTGCCCGCAAGCTTGTGATGTCTATATCTTCACTGATGGCGGGCGGTCCACGCATGGGACCAACTTCACGAGCATGTTCACCAAGACTGCCGGGAATGTGGCCCAAAGGCGGGTGAACTTAATCTACAGCGAAGAGGCCGTCACGGAGCACCGCAAGGCAGCCTGTGTTGTTTGCTTCTCCTTGTGATCTGTCCGTGTGCATCAATGCTGTCTGCAATGCTTGCATTCCCGTCTTGACAATGACTCAGCCTTTGGAGCGCGAGGCCCGTGCTGTGAGCGGTGGCGCCCGGGACCGCTCCGCCGCTTGCTTGAGTGCTTGAAGTCGTCGTTGGCCCATGCCACACAAATAACAATAATAGTGTCAGCTTCCGTCTTGACAGGTGCACGCGCGAATCATTTGCAAGTAAGGTCTTGTGTTGAAGTTCTGGTGGTGTGTCGATGTTGCGCCTGTGGCCAGATCTCACAAATGTAGGCCCAGTCAGACAATGACATGGATTTGTCGTTGTGCTTTTCTAATTAGAAAGGCAGCTGTTTCTTGGCCTTTTGTTGCCACATGTCAAGGGCTTTAAATTTGTGAGTCTGTGCGCTCGTTGTCAGCGTCCAGTTGCCAGCAGTCAGTGTCTCAGGTGTTCCACCTCCAGCAGCTCGAGATGATCCACGTTGTCAGCTCCAATGACACACCCCTTGCCGAAATCATTGGGTCCAGGAAGAATCTCCATCACCAAGGCTCAACAGCAGGTGACAGTGTTTACGGAGTGTCGAAGAACCCATTGGATGCCGAGTCCCTCATCGCCCGCCTGGGCATCGAGACGAAGGCCAAGTTGTTGGGAGCGGCCAGGGTGTCTGACCAGTCCAGGGGAAGGCGCAAGTCAAGTTCTGATGCGGCGGCTGGGTCGTCGTCTGGAGCTGAGGTTGGAGTGCCGGAGCCCATCAATTGGTCAGCCCCTCACAAGCACTTGGTGGAGGAGTTGGCCCACAGGTTCAAACCTCGTGTGGTGTACTTGCTCACTGCATCTTGCCCGACAACAATTTTGCCTCTCCTGGCTCAGGGCATCCCGGTGTGTGCTGTGGGTGCCTTGTCTGCAAGCCACGCTTTTCAAGTTTCTGGGTAGTTTTCCAATTTTGCTAAGTAGTCGTTGTTGTTGGCCAATGACAGTGACAGTGACTTCTATTTATGTCACCACCAGGCTACACAGCGGATCATTGCACCTGGCTTCGCGCAGAGTGCCAGAAGCTGATCTTCCACAGCTTCACGGACGCCAAGAGTCGGCACTTCAAAGCCCCGCTTGCCAAGCTGCTCAAGAGTGCTCTCGCGCTTGATGACAGCAATGGCGGAAATCCGCCGAAGAAGGGCAAGAAGCAGGCCGTCAAGGGAAGCAACAAGAAACGCCGCAAGTCTCAGCAGGGCGGCAAGAAGACGGCCAGCAAGAAGCCGCGTGCCGAGGACGACAATGACGAGGAGGGCGGCCACGACGGCGAGGAGGGCGCCGGCGATAACATGTCCGACCTGGAGGCCTGCTTGGTTAATAAATTGATTGTGCTTAAAAGGCATGGTGTCCCATCTGTGCCTTGACACAGCCTTGTCGCCCAGGTGGCGGAGGAAGAGCTCAACTCGGAGGAGTGAGAGCGGGTCACTGTCTGAGTCTGAGCATTGTCGTTGTCATTGCATTGTCATTGTCCTGCCACTTTCGGCTGATTTTGGAAATGCGTGCTGGGCATTGTACTGCCCCGGCGCTGGTGATTGTCGATGATCTTCAAGAGTCGGGTGAAAATGCGCTTGAAGAGCACAGCCGTTTGCTGGCTGCCAACTTGTCTAGCAGGCAGCGCAGGCCCTCGTGATGAATCCCTGAAAGCTGTAGCAGTCTCAAATCTGTCTTTTTTTTGATTCGTAGTTCAACGTCATCAGCCCGAGGAATAACTCAAAAAGTCATGGCATTTGATAAGGGCCAGAACTGGCTTTACTTGCCAGCTGCAGATTGATAGAAGTAAAGAGCGGCACTGACACATTGTTCTGTTCACAGTGCTGGCGCCGTTCCTTCATTGTCAGTGTGACGAAGGCGATGTGTTGGTGTCCTTTCGGCCTCTATCAAGCTGTTGGAGGTTGGTCCAGATTCACTTCCGGCTTGACATTGACATTGACATTGATGCATTGAATTTAGTTTTAGATTGAAACAAACTTGTGCGGCAGTGGCCAGCTGGCTTAGCCATCAGTCATTGTCCTGTTGTCGCCCACCACTGCCACCAATGACGCCTCTGGTGAAACAGCTGCACCTCAAGCAGCTTCGAAGCGACCGCCTTCAACTCTTGCTGAGAGTTCCAGTCAGCAGGCCATAGCGACAGTGCTGATGCTGCCGAGCGGACAGTTGGTGACACCAACTGTGTCAATAAAGACCTGGCTGGGAACAGCCCAAAGCCTGACAACATCAAGCTTGTTGCTGCCAATGACACTGTCCTCCCAGACAGTGATGAAGAAACCTGGGTTTTGCCAGGTGCCAGCCCTTGAGTTGGCACGTGCGGGGGGAAAATCAGGCATGTGCTGCGCTCATTCGTTGTATAATCTTGGCCGTTGTGACTGAAATCATTGAAATCATCATGAACATCAGCGCCATGCCCTGTCATTGCTCGCGCAGGTGGCTTGATCTTACCGTCCTGAGCTCAGCTAGCCCACCAGCTTGCAAGCAGCTTTCAAGAAGCAATGTGCCTGCCGAATTGCCAGGCCAGCTGGTTTTCGCATTGGAAGGAAAATGCTAGTCCGGCTGCTCTGCGTGTCTGTGTGGGCAAGAGCATTTATCAAGCATGGTTGGTAGTTATTTGCTGGAGCTGAATGTCTGCACCACAGAGTTGATGATTGGGAATCATGTCACTGTCATTGTCACTGTCGCTGTTGTTGTTGTTGCCCCGTTCGGCTTAGCATACCACCGATGGCGATTGAAGTGCCAGAAGTAGACCTCGTTAATAGTGGGTTGACTTGCAACGTTGACTGACTGGGCACATCAAGCTTCCCAGGGTCAAGCCCGGGCGCTGCCACAGAGAAGCAACCTAGCCATGATGGAAGGTCAGTTGTCAGTGGCGCTCAGCTGCTTCACGAACCACAAATTGTCATTGTCCATAGCTGAATGGTCAAGTGAATTCGCCGCAGGTGAAGGCTGCCACAAACAGTGGGCAGCTACTTTGCAGTTTTGTTCTATGAGCATTGTCATCTTCACTGTGTCGTCAGTGTCATCACGGCTCATCTGGCGCGCAATTTGGCCATGACCGAATCTTCATCCATGCGCGGCTGGATGGTATTAAATTTTAAAGTTTACCATGTTCACATCCTGAGATGACACGAAAAATGTATCGTCGCCGGTAAACCCTTCAAAGATTAAATTACTCAATTAAACAATTTGAAAAGCATATTTCGCATGTCCTTAAGGAGCGCCCAGATGACGTGCCTTGCTTGGTGGTTTGGTGCTGAAGGGTCTGCTGAAACTCTGCAGGCACGCAGTTCGAAAGAACGAGGACTTGCTCTGCACAGTACTGCGGCAGCCCCTCGTTGAAGTCGTACACAATGCTGACGAGAGCTCGAATCCACGGAGACATATTGAAGGACGTCGCTCGACCACTCCAGACCGGAGCTCGCCGGGTCGTTGACTGGCTCCCCGTCTGTCGGCTCCTGCTCCTGCTCCACCTGCGGCTGCTGCTCTTGCGGGGCGGGATGCGTGTGAGTGACTCCGCCGTCGTCCTGTGACCTGACGTGACTGTGGCTCTCGAAGTGCTGAAACACTGCCGCCAGCGACTGAAGCCTGAAGAGCTTCTCTTGCTTGCGGCACCATACGCATGTCAGGGCATCGTAGGCCTGCGGAAACACCAGCCCCTGGCCCACCAGGCACTGCACCTGCAGATCGTTGTACTCGGTCTTGTCCTTGCCCTTCTGATTCGTGTAGAGCTCCATCACCTTGCGCGCCACTGTGTCCACGCGAGCCAGGCGCTCCTCACGAGCAATGAAAAATAGTCACCCCCGCTCAAAACGCTATTTGCAACACACAAGATTAGAAACCCGGCCGGCCTCACTAAGGCGCAACACCTGCATCTCAACCGCCAGGTCTCCGTCTAGAGGTCTGCAAGCGACCACCTGCGCCGCTGGCCTGCGCGCGGTGACCTTTGGCTGCCTGATGAAAAGCCGTGTCGGCCCGCGTGCGATCCTCCTTCCAACCTAGGTTCCAACCCCAACATCGCGTAGCCAGCAGCCAATGCTCCGTCTGCGCGGGATGCTTGTTCCCGCTGTGGATTATGTGGCCGTCAAATGGCAGCGAAACGAAAGGGCCGTCCGTGTCTGGAATTGGCTTGGTCAACTGCATCACTTGGAGGGCTTTGTCGGTGACCAGCTTGTCCTTGAGAAGGTACACCCAGCCATACGGGCCGGCGTCGACCCAGCCAGGCTCTAACTTGTTCAGCTGGGCACCCTTCTTCAGCGTCTGGTAAAACTGCCTGCAGAAAGTAAGGTACCCCTTGCCTTTCGCCTTGCTTGCAAGCTCGGATTGCCGAATCACCATGGCCTCTCCCAGCACCCGAGCCAGCAGCGGGTGCCGCGGGGAGCAAATGATCAAGCCCTGAAACACGTATATGTGCCCAAGGACGTCACCATGAATGGAGGACACTGAGCGCCTGCCCGGGCTTCGCCCTGGCGGCCCAGCTCATGCTGCATGCAAGCGTTTTGTAGCTCGAGAAGCCACCTCCAGAGCGGCTGAAGCAATCCGCACTTGAAGCGCCAAACATCGGCGCGGTGGCACGGCTTGATGTATTCTCGAAAAAGATTCACAGATTGCGTAGAGGCAAAGTTGCAAAACTCTGCATACTGCTGGCCATCGTCGACAAAGGTTCGATCGAACTCTCTCGCGAAGTAGCCGGCGTGCCTGCGCGCCCGATGATCCTCCCGACAGTACGTCTGCACCAGCCGTCGCGGCAGCCACCACAAGGGAATCTTTTTCTCATCGTGCCTCCGTGCCCACAGGCTCGTTTCGCTGCAGGCATTCGCCCAGCCGCTGGCGATCTGCAACAACGGCCTCATGTCCACGGCGTCCTGCTCCCAGTGACGCAAAAGCTGCAGCTCCGAGCACAAGTTCACCAAACTTCTCCGATGCATAGCCGTGCACTTGTCTCCGGTCTTCGGAACGTTGTTCCACCCACAGCAGATGACGACCGCCAGGTCGCAGCCCACCACGTCGTCCTCTGCGCGCGTCGTGCCCGGGCACACAGCCAACTTCGCCGCCTCCTCGATCACGTGGCAATAAACTCGGCGCTGTCGATCCTTGTCGCCACAGAAGTGCAGGCCACGCCGATAGAACGGCTCGCTGTCCTGCGCCCAGCTTTCCCCTGGTCCGAGACGGATCTTTTCGCCTCCAGCCCGGTGAGCCTCTCCTTGGGAAAGTATTTCCCCTGGTCCGAGACGGACCTTTTCGCCTCCAGCCCGGTGAGCGCCTCTCCTGAGAATAAAAAAAATCTATCCAGGTCCGAGACGGATCTTCCGAGACGGATCCAGCCCGGTGAGCGCCTCTCCTTGGGAAGTATTTCCAGTATTTCCCCTGGTCCGAGACGGTTCTTTCCACCTCCAGCCCGGTGAGCGCCTCTCCTTAGAAGACCTATATTCCAAGGCCCGAGACGGTTCTTTCCACCTCCAGCCCGGTGAGCGCCTCTCGTTTGAAGACCTTTATTCCAAGGCCCGTGAGCGTTCTTTCCACCTCCAGCCCGGTGAGCGCCTCTCCTTAGAAGACCTTTATTCCAAGGCCCGAGACGGTTCTTTCCACCTGCAGGTCGGTGAGCGAGAAGACCTTTACTCCAAGGCCCGAGACGGTTCTTTCCACCTCCAGCCCGGTGAGCGCCTCTCCTTAGAAGACCTTTATTCCAAGGCCCGAGACGGTTCTTTCCACCTCCAGCCCGGTGAGCGCCGCTCCTTAGAAGACCTTTATTCCAAGGCCCGAGACGGTTCTTTCCACCTCCAGCCCGGTGAGCGCCACTCCTTAGAAGACCTTTATTCCAAGGCCCGAGACGGTTCTTTCCACCTCCAGCCCGGTGAGCGCCTCTCCTTAGAAGACCTTTATTCCAAGGTCCGAGACGGATCATCTCCGAGACGGATCTTATAAAATACTGATCCTTGGTTCGGCCCTAGTCCGGGATGCTCAGCCGATCCGCAAGCTCTGTCGTGGCCGCACTCGCAATCTCCTCGCACAGCGCCGTAGGAATGCTGTAAAGCAGCTCGCACGACTGCCCTCTGACCTTCTCGCGCTGGCCCCCCATGAGTCGAGGCCCCCTCTGGGCGCCCCTCTCCCGTCTTCCCACACCTCGCACCGGCAGCCGCTCCTGCACAGCCCTCGGCTCGGCCTCCAGCGCATGTTGGTCCACTGCTTCCTGTACGGAGTCCCGTACTTGCAGTAGTGGCCGGATTCTCGATGACCCACATGAGCGGCTCGAAGTGCGCTATGATCTCAAGGGCGCTGAGCACCAGCGCGTCGCCCTCCTCAAGTCGTCGAGGGCGCTTCGTCAGAGCTCGGCTGTGCTCCGTGCAGACCGTGGCCCAGACCATGTCGAAGTGCCCCGGCGGAAACAGCGCGTAGTCCCAGCTCGTGGGCTCAAATTTCGACACGATGTCCAGGGAGACGACTTCCCACCCCGCCTCCTCGAAGGCTCGGCCAATCGACTTTGCGCCGCAAAACAGCTCCAGCAGTCTCGGCATGTTTAATAATCACCACCAGCACGACGAAGCACGCACAGGCGACGGCGCGGCTCAAGCAGTTTCGCATGCTCGGACCAACCTTTTTTTAATCGGAGACAGAAAAGGATGCCGAGCCAGATGAGCATGTGGAACTTGGGCGAGGTGCGCTCCAATGCTAAGGGTGGCAAGTTCTTGAGCCTGGAGCCGCTGTTTTGGCAGAGCGAAGCTTCGCTGGAAATCCCATGGGAGCCCAGGGCCTTTTCCGAGGGCCAGCGCCCCAGCGTGAGCTTTGCAACCGACGAGCGCACGAGGCTCTTCTGGGAGCGGGCCGAGACCGATCTGGTCGAGCAGCTGGCGGCCGCGTCCGAGCGCGTCTTCGACGCGAAACTCACGCGCGAGGCCGTGCGCCAGCGGCTGCTGCCCTCTGTGAGGCAATCGCGCGGCGGCGATTGGATGCTGAAAGCCAAGCTACCTGCCCACGCGCGCTTCTGGAACGATGGCGGCACGTTTGCGGACCGTCCCGCAGAGCTAGCCTGCTGCGCCGCGCGCGTTCGGCTGAGAGCGCGCAGCTTGTGGTTGATGAGCGGCATGTGCGGTTTGAGTCTTGAGGTCACGGATCTGCGTGTGGAGCCACCGTCTCGCGAGTGCCCGCTGTAGTTTCTTCCAATGCCGCAGCCGATTTTTGCTCATTAAAAAAATTCAGAATGGCAACCCATATCCTGGAGCGCCGCGAGCAGCTGAGGCCTCTGCTGAAGGCCGCCGATGCCGATGCGCTGAAGCGAGGGGCCTCCTTGGAGGAGGTGATGACGAGCGCCCGTGCTGGAGCGGCTGATAGCCGATGGGCTCGCAGGCAGGTTCCCGGCGGAGGAGGTCGACATCCAGGACTGGAAGGAGATGCTGAAGCAGGTCCAAGAGCTTCGGCTCAAGCTTCGCAAGCGCTCGAATCAGCGCACGGCTCGCAGCGCTGCTCCCGCGATGGCCGAGGAGCGCAAGGAGGAGAGCTGGGAGGCGATGGAAGCGCTCCGCGAGAAGCGCGAGGCCCTGAGGCAGCGCCGCATTCGCACGAGCGACATCGCATCGCTGGGCCAGATCGAGAGAGAGCTCTACGAGGTGGAGGAGCAGCTCGTCAGCAAGAAAATCGCTGAGCGGCTGCCGGTCTTGATGGCGGCCAAGAGCGCAACCCTGGCCGCTCTGGAGCGGGTCGACAGGGCGCGCAAGGAGCTGGAGGAGGCCTCCAGAAAACTCCTCACTGCGCTGAACCTGCAGGGCAGCGCCGCCGACTCGCTGTGATGCGGTAACGGACAGAACAGAATCCTGGACAGAAAAAAAGACGTGCGGTACTCGTTCGACCGACCGAATATTTATTATTTTTTCTATAGAAAGCAATTTATTCGGCTCAACCATGATCTCCGAGCTCTCTGAACGCATCTGGGGCCGCCTAGCGCTCAGCTCTGTCCGGGCGGTGCCTCTGGAGGAGCCGCGCGCGCCTAGCGCCGAGGCCGCTGTGACTGAACTGCGCCCGCACGGGGCCGCTTGGACCCACGAGCTGCGGCTGCGCCCTCTTCCTGGGCAGCAGGTCTTCACCATCAACGCCATGCGGCTGCTGGTGGACCAGCTCCGAGACCTGCTGGCCATTCGGCTGCCCTTCCTCGCCAAGGTCAGCTTCCAGATCCTGCTGACGCGCCCGGCCGCAAACGACGAGGATGAGGACAGGGTGGAGTTCACGCTCTACTTCCTCAAGCTGGCGCCGTGGATCGTGAGGCCCGCGCCTCCGCCGGCCCGCGCCGGAACCATGATGGCGGCCATCAGGACAAAGTTCGAGATCGCGCTCGAGCGCTCCCGCCTCCCCGAGTCGAACTGGAGCGTCGTGGGCATCACAGCGGCGTATTTGCTGACTGCTCCCTCGCAGCAGCTGGCCGACATGCCCGCGCCCCCGCCGCCCAACCTGGAAGGACTGCCCGAGAATCTGGCCAAGAAGAAGGCCCTCTGGAACCCTCGGAACGAGGACCACCGCTGCTTCATGCCTCGGGGTCGACACGCTCGACAAGTTCCAGCGGTCAAGGGCCACGAGCTGCTCGGGCTCCTTCTTCTACCCCGAGCTCCGCCGAGGACTGCGCCCCCCGGGCTGGCAGCCCGCTCTGGCCGACGTGGGGGTGGACTTCTCCGGGCTGCCGACGGACCGCCCCGTGGGCTTCGACGACATCGATGCCTTCGAGCTCCGCAACGCCGGGCGGGTGGAGGTCTTCGTCTTCGTGTGGCAGCGAACCCTGTGGGCGGACGGGCTGGAGTACTACCACGTCCTCCAGCAGCGCGCCCCGAGCGGCACGGGCGTCGTCCAGCACACCGTGCTGCTTCTCCTGCGCAGCGGCCACTTCAGCTTGATCCACAACTTCCAGGCGCTGGCCAGACAGGGGCTGACCCTGGGAGCCACGCCCAGCAACACAGGCGGCTGCATGGAGTACAAGTGCCCGAGGTGCATGGCCCGCTTCACCGTGAAGGCCTCGTGGCAGCGCCACCGCGCCACCCAGTGCTATCGAGAGATAGCCGAGCGCACTCGGAAAGTGCCGCTGCCCGGGCACGGGAGGAATTTGCTGCGCTACAAGGGCAAGGCCTCCGCGGAGCTCGCGCCCCTGACGTGCTACGCGGACCTCGAGGTCTACAGCACGCCCGCCCCGACGGTCCACATAGCGCAGCAGCAGCCAGCGCGCCAGACCGTCGCGGCTTCTTCCTGCTACGTCGCCGTCGGGCGCTGCGGCTACGTGCCACCCGAGGAGCTGAGGCTGAGGCTCATGCACCACGAGCGGGACAGCGACAAGTTCCACACAGTCCGCTCCATGCCTTCTCAGGCTGGCCGACCACTACCTCGCCGAACTCGGCCCGTCAGCATGACTCGGCGGGAGGAGCTGGAGCACAGGGCCGCCAATTACTGCAGGGAGTGCCTCACGTCCTTCGAGACCGCCGAGAAGAAGCTCCACAACTGCCACGGCGCCGGGCGGTATCTCGGGGCGCTGTGCCACTCCTGCAACATCGCTGCCCAGACGCCCAAGACCATCCCAGTGGTCTTTCACAACGGGGGCGGCTACGACTTCCACTTCCTGCTGCGCTACATCGCCACGATGGGCTCTCCTGTCAGCCGGGCGCCGCGCGAAGAGCTCGGCGAGGACAGCGACAACGATGCCACCGAGAGCGAGGCAGAAGGCGGCGATGAAGAAGGAAGCGACAGCGCGTCCGAGGACGTCAGGCCCATGCCCATGGCCAAGGCTGCGCCAAAGCCAAAGGCCGCGCCCAAGGCCAAGGCCAAGGCTGCGCCAAAGCCCCTCAGCGGCTGGTGCGCCGCAGGCCGCGATCAAGCAGGCCGACTACAGCCACCTCTGCCTCCGAGTCCTCTGCAAGTCGGGCGAGAAGTGCCTGCAGATGAGCTGGGCTCCGCTGAGGTTCGTGGACAGCATGAACGTCTTCCCCACGAGCCTGGCCAGCATGATTGACGACCTCAGGGCCTGCACCCACAAGCAGCTGCCCGAGCTCTTCCCGCTGATGGCCTCGCTTCACCCCGAGCTACAGCAGCGCACGCCGACCGACTCTCCGCCTCAAAGACGACCTCTCAAACAGCGGCGGACCCACTGCGATCTGGACCAGGCGTGGGACTGCATCCTGCGCAAGCTGCCCATGCCCTTCGAGCACTTCTGCGGCGCCGAGGCGTGGGAGAAGCCTGCGGTGTGGGAGCGTGCTGGCGGGGAAAGCGGTGAGCGCGGAGGACTACCGGCTGGCAGTCAACACCGCCGACGTCATGGGCTGGGAGACCTTCCGGGAGTTCCACGACTGCTACCTCCACACCGACGTCCTGGCCCTGGCGGACGTGATGGAGAGCTACCGGGACTCCTTCCGGGCGCAGTCGGGGCTCGACCCAATCCACTACGTCACGCTGCCCGGAGCCGCCTGGGACGCCATGCTGCGGCGCGCTGCCCGCGAGACTCCCATTCACCTCATCACCGACGAGCAGGCCTACAAGGACGTGCGGGCCTCTGTCATGGGAGGGCTGAGCTGCATCTTCCAGCCGTTCGCTCAAGCCAACAACCCGGAGCTGGGCGAGGAGGACTACAGCCCCGAGGAGCCGTCAGCTGATCTTGTACTTGGACTTCAACGCCATGTACCCAGCCGCAATGACGCTGCCCATGCCCAACGGCCCCTGCAAGACGATCGCCCTGCCCGAAGAAGGCGCAAGGCTGAGGTGGCTGGACGAGACGTGCCTCTCTGGGCTGGACTGGGAGTCCGACTCCGTCCTCCGGAGGTGCACGAGCACTTGGACTGGGCTCCCCCCACGCGGATGAAGGTCGGGAAGGGCCTGTACGGCCCGCGCACGCCGGACACTCGTCTCCCCGTCCCCCTCCAAGAAGCTCGTGCCCTTCCTGGGTATGCACGTCGAGGAGGGCGTGGACGGCAAGCGCCTCAAGTTCTTGCGGGACGTGCTGGGGGCCAGGGTCTGGAGGCTGCACAGAGCCTACCGCTTTGCCTGCAGCCCCTTCATGGCTGGCTTCATGGAGCTCAAGCACTGCGAGCGGAGGCAGCTCAAGACGGCTGGGAGCGTGGTTGCCGAGAAGGTGGTGACTGGTGAAGCTCACCCAGAACGCCATCTTCGGCCGCTGCTGCATGAACCCCAACAAGTTCAGGAACACGAACGCCTACGTGGACCCGGCCAAGTTCGAGCGGGCCGTGGGCAAGAGCTCCGTGACGAACTTCAAGTTCCAGATCAACGACTCGGAGGGGTTCCTGGCCTCCAAGCTCATGATGGAGAAGGCCTACTACCTCCACATGAGGAGGCTCTTCCCGAAGATGCGGCTGCTCTTCACGGACACCGACTCCGTGATGGTGCAGATCTTCGAGCTGCAGGACCCGCTCCACGCCATGGCCGAGGCGAACCTGAGCGGCGCCACCCTCTTCGACGTGGCCGGCAAGTCCAAGGATTTCGAGAGGGACCTGAGCGCGCTCTCGGCAGCGGCGCGCGCCAAGGCCATCGAGGTGATGGGGCAGCTGGGCAAGCTCGGCGACGAGACCTTCCCAGCCAGGATCCTCGAGTACGTCGGCCTGCGCTCCAAGATGTACAGCGCGCACAAGGAGAAGCGCAAGATCAAGGGCGTGCCCAAGAAGGCGGTGACCAACGTCCGGGGAGAAGCCCGCTGCGTGGGCGGACGAGGACGCTCCCAGCCTTGCGGCCGCTCTGATGCTCAGCACAGACTGGCATCCTTCGGAAATGGCGGGTGTGCCAGACTGTCCTTCGGAAATGGCGCTATCAGCCTGCACACCCGTTCTTCAGTTTTTGAGATTGTGAGTTGGGTGGCCCATGGGGCCCACCCAGCCTTTGACATCTGACAGGGGAAGATGAGTCCCTGGCACCAACACACTGCTCGGATGAAAGAGTTATCGCGTGCTTGTGTGTGGTGCCGTTTGGTTAGCTTGCATACACTTTGTTAATGTTGAAACGCATGTGGAAACATGAACTGTGTTTGCAATGCTTGACCATAATGGCGCATGCCATTTTGGCTCAAGCTTTGCCCTGGGTTCTTTGAACCCAATTTGTGTGAAAAACCCACCCACCCACACCAAGGTCGGAGGTCATGGCGGCCAAACCACCGGAGGCCCAGCGGCCTCCCGACAAGCGGCCTCGCGAAGATGCGCTGCTTGAGGCCGAGCGCTCGCACCAGCGGCGCCGCATCGAGATTCTCGAGGAAGACAACAGACTTCTTCGCGATCGGGCGGAGCTGGCGGAGGAGCGCGTTGATCAGCTTGAGGAGGATTTGGACGGGCTCTGCTTCACGCGCTAAAGAAAAAGTCCGCTCAATGCTCGAATGGTCCCAAAAAACCCCGCGCAGCCTCTTTAAGCGATAATGACTTCCTCCATGGCCTTCCGATGCGTGCAGGCATGGCTTCTGGAAAAGCCTGCTGCGTGGGTGGAGAAAGACGCTCCTAGCCTCGCGGCCGCTCTGATGGCCCAGCGGCCTCCCTGCGACGCGCTGAGCAAGCGGCCTCGTGAGGACGCGCTGCTCGAGGCCGAGCGCTCGCACCAGCGGCGCCGCATCGAGATTCTCGAGGAAGACAACAGACTTCTTCGCTATCGGGCGGAGCTGGCGGAGGAGCGCGTTGATCAGCTTGAGGAGGATTTGGGCAGGGCCTGGCGATTCATCATCACGCACTAAAGAAAAAGTCCGCCCAATGCTCGAATGGTCCCAAAAAACCCCCGCAGCCTCTTTAAGCGAAAATGACTTTCTTGAAGGCCTTCCGATGCGTGCAGGCATGGCTTCTGGAAAAGCCCGCAGCGTGGGGCGAGGACGCTCCTAGCCTCGCGGCCGCTCTGATGGTCCAGCGGCCTCCCGACGACGTGCTGCGCAAGCGGCCTCGCGAAGATGCGCTGCTCGAGGCCGAGCGCCTGCACCAGCGGCGTCGCATCGAGCACCTCGAGGAGGAGACCACCAGTGAAACTAGGGGCTGCGTGGAGGAGGAGCGCAGGAACAGACTTCTCCGCTGGCAGCTGGCTCTAGCGGGGGAAGTCGTGCGGAGCTACGATGAGCTATGCAATCGGCGCAGAGCTGCTTGGAGGCTCATCTCCAGCTTCGGCGAGCGTGAGCGGCGGGGCGAGATGGCCTTGAGATGGCTTGAGCAAGAGGGAGGCGATAATGTCGGCCTCAAAGCCCGCATGCTCGACTTTGTCTAAAAAAACCCGCGGCGATAATGTCGGCCTCAAAGCCCGCATGCTCGACTTTGTCTAAAAAACCCCGCGCAGCCTCTTTAAGCGATAATGACTTTCTCGATGGCCTTCCGATGCGTGCAGGCATGGCTTCTGGAGAAGCCCGCTGCGTGGGTGGGCGAGGAAGATGCGCTGCTCGAGGCCGAGCGCTCGCACCAGCGGCGTCGCATCGAGATTCTCGAGGAGCTGCTGGAGAGCGCGGAGGCGGCAGTCGAACTCCTCGAGAAGAGGCTCGATGACCTGGAGGGAGTCCGGAAAGAGGTGAACGACGTCTCTGCGGCTCTTCACACCCCGGCCACGCGCGCCCAGCGGGCAGAGCTTGCCCCGACACGGACAAGCTCATCGATGAGTGGCGGGCAACGCTGTAGAGACGCAGGCAGACGCCAGCGCCCTGACCGCGTACGCCCTGCTGTTGGCCGTCGACACTTCCTCTGAGGTGGACTCTAAGATAGCAGCCGCCCTCCTAGACGCAGTCACCACGGCAGTTCTCGACGCCGCCCTCGCCGGCAAGGCGGACGCAAGCGCGCTGGCCGCCCTGCTCTCCACGGTGGACGGGTTGGACACGCCGCTGGAGGTAGACACCAAGATAGCAAATGCCCTGCTGGGTCTCGCCACCGAGGCCTTTGTCGCAGCGCAGCTTGCTAGCCGGGACGCCAGCATCTCGGCGCTCCAGGGGGCCAAGGCCGACACGTCGCTGCTGGCCTCGTACGCCACGAACGCCGCGCTCTCAGCCAGCGAGACCACGCTCCAGAGCGCCCTCGACGCAATCCTCGCGGAGCTCGCCGCCCTGCAGCTTTCCGGCAGCGGCGGAGTTGTTAACGCGCCGGCCTGGGCGGGCTTCACGACTTGGGAGCTCGTTCGCGGAAGCAACGTCGTTCGCAACCTGCATCTGGAGGCTCCTCTCTCTGCTGCGCTGGCCAACGGCGACGACACGCTGAGCATCACGGCCGACTGCTGCTCCATCGCGGCGGCGGACGCGGCCCTCGCGGCTGCGCTGCTGGCCTACTACACCTCGGCGCAAGTGGACGCGCTGTTGGTCGACTACAGAACAGGGACGGCGCTGGACGCGGAGACGACCAGCGCCATCTCGGCTGCGCTGCTGGCCTACTACACCTCGGCGCAAGTGGACGCTCTGTTGGCCGACTACCGCGCAGGACACGCAGACGCAGGCAGCCATTGCAGGCGCGCTGCTGGCCTACCGGACGGGCCCGGACCAGGATGTCTTCACGACCAGCCAGATCACCTCGGCGCTGGTGGCGTACCGCTCAGCCGCCGACCAGGACACGGCGACGGCCTCGAGCATCGCAGCCGCCCTGCTCAGCTGCTACACCATCGCGCAGGTGGACGGCCTCCTAGCCGGCAAGCTCGGAGTCACGGAGGCAGCCTTGGCCCTGGAGATAGCCGTGCGCTTTCCGGACGACGGCCGACGAGGCGGTGGCCGCCATCGCCGAGCAGATCCTGGGCCCCACGGACGTCTCCCTGGCAAACTGGTCGGTTCGTCCCAGCAGCGGATGCAGCGTGGTCCTGGCCACGCACACCGTGGGCGCAGTGAGCGTGGACGGCTACACCTGGCGGTGAACCCCTGGAACATCGTGCGCACCTACAACTTGACCCCCGGCTCGGCACGGCCTCCATTCGTGGTGTACATGTCCGAGGCCGACAACGTCTACGACCCCCTGTACGGCAGCTTCGTGGGTGACCAGGGCGCCTGGAGCACGGCTAAGATGTACTTCACTGTGCCGCCGAACGGGGTTCACTTCGGCGCATTTCCAGGCGCCGGGCCTGCCCAACCAGACGGCAGGAACGGTGGACGTCTACGGCCTCCAGATCCTGGACGCAACCCTGGAGGCCGGCAACACGACGGAGGTCGAGGCAGACACGACGGCCTCGGCCCTGCTGCTGAAGCACGAGTTCCTCGACGGAGGGGCCGACGACGTCACGCTGGCCTCCCTGGGCGAGGTGCTGCTGGAGCCCACCCTGACCACGCTGGGCAATTTTTTGGCGCGCTCCAACAGCCAGAGCTCCGTTCACGGTGGGAGGGCTACGCCATGACCCTGAGCGCCTTCGCCTGGAACATCGTGCGCACCTACACCCTGACGCCGGGGAGACGCTACTCCTTCGGCTGCCGGCGCCGGCTGGGCACGGCCCTTGGTGATGTACTGATGTACGTCAGCGCGGCCGACAACGACTACGTGGGCGTCACCGGCACCTTCCTCGGCACGGCCGCGCAGGGCGCCTGGACTTCTCGGTGCCGCCGGGCGCGATCCCCGGGCTGGTGCAGCAGTCGGCGGGCACGCTGGACCTGTACAGCCTGCAGATCAGGGCCTCAGCCTTCGAGGGAGAGTCGGTCTCCGTGACGGACCTGCTGGCCGACTCGCTGGCCCTCACGCGCTCAGCCACGCTGGACGGGCTCACCGCGCAGGGCAACGTGGGCTGCGACCAGCTGCTGTGCAACGACGTGAACTGCACTGACGTGTTCACGACGGGCGTGGACGCCTCGGGCGCAGTCTCCTGCGCAGCGCTCACGGCCGCCGGCACCGTCGCCGCAGCCACGCTGACGCCCACCGGCGCCGTGTCGGGCAGCTCGCTGAGCATCACGGGGGCGGCCAGCGTGGGTCTGCATCAACAACACGGCCAACGCCGGGAACTTCACCACGGTCGGCGACGTGTCCACGGGCACCCTGACGGCCTCAGGCGCAGCAGCCGCGGCGAGCTTCGCAGCCACCGGGGCGGTCACGGGCGCCACGCTGACGATCGCCGGGGCGGCGTCCGCGGGCCCGCTGGACTGCGAGAGCCTGGGCTGCACCTTCACGGCCACGAGCGGCGGAGTGTCGACGGGCAGCGTGGTGTGCGGCGACGTGACGAGCTCAGGCACGGTCTCCCGTGACCGGAGCTGCGGCTGCTGGGCAAACAGAGCGCGCGGGTCTTCCTGGAGCGGGACGGCGATCCGCACCAGTGCAAGCTCAACGACGAGGCGCTGGTGCAGACGAAGAGCCTCTCGACGCAGCTGCCCCTGACCACGAACCAGAGGAACCCTGGCTGCCTGGCGATCGCCGGCAACACGGGCAACGTGGTCTGCAACACGAGCTTCGCCAACTTGTCGGACAGCAGGGTGAAGACGGAGATGGTCGAGGCCGACGTGGCAGAGCTGCAGCAGCTCTTCGACTCCGTGGAGGCCAAGCAGCACAAGCGCCCGACTTCTCAAAACCAAAAGAAAAAACCTGACAAAGACCGCCCGGTGGAGCGACGGCACCGAGATAATCACGCTCGACTACTCGCGCCTCACCAGCGTGCTCTGGGGGGTGTGCAAGGGCTTCCAGGGCCGGCTGGACAAGGTGGAAGCCTGGCAGGCCCAGCGGGCCATAAGAAACATGGCTGACGCGCAGACGAGCACCGGCTTCGGCAGCATAGCTCAGACGCTGCAGCAGGCTCAGGTGCGCGACCCCAGCATCTCCAGAGAGGAAGTGAAGGCGTTTCTGGACGGCCTCCGGGTGAACCAGGACCGCAGAAAGGCTACAACAGGCATGAAGAAGGTGTTCCAAACCCTGGGGGTGCCGGCCAACGTGTACTCCGACAACGGCTCCGAGTTCAAGAGGGAGTTCAAGGAGCTGATGGATTTCTGGGACATCGAGAAGCAGGTGACCAGGGGCCACGCTTACTTTGCAGAGCGCACCATCCGCACCATCAAGGAGGCCATGTTGCGTCGCATAGCTGCCGGAGCGGGCCGGCGGGGCCAGCGGCACCTCATGCTGCCTGACGTCTTGAACCAAATCAACGGAAGGAAGCATGCTACCACGCAGGTGGCGCCGAACCTCGCCTACTCCGACCCCGAAATGGCCGAGATAGCTCTGCGCAACATTGAGCGCAGGGCCAAACACAAGGTGACCCGCCCGGAAATTAAGGTCGGGGACATGGTTAGGATCAGGGTTAAGCCGATCGAAAGCAGGGGCTCCTACAGGGTCAACGAGATAGCCTGGAGCGAAAAGGTATACAGGGTAGCCTCCGTCGAGAGCGGGGAGATGGGGGCGAGGTTTGGCTTGGAGGGGTGGCCGGAAAAGGTGGTGCACAGGGATCTCCGAAAAGTCCCCGAAAACGCAGCTCCCGAGCCGCGGGGGCTGGAGGTGCAGGCCAGCGGAGGCTACAGAGACCGTCCCTTTTGACTCTAAACGTCTCTACAGCGTCGCATGACGCCTCTTGGAGGCCTGCAGCCCCGAGATGGAGGCGTCTCGACTTGCGAGCTTGGAGGCCAGCGCTGCGGCGGACACGACGCTCAGGAGAGCGTTGGCCACCTGGTGTCGACCTCCAGCGGCCACCACCGTCTTAAGGCCAGCGTGGCGTTGTTGGCCGAGGCGATGGAGCCGTTCATGGCAGCCGTGGTGCTGTAGTTCGACAGCTTCAGGTCCACGTTGTTGGGGGTGCTCTTCGTGGCCACCACGCCCTCCAGCACGTCGAAGGCCGACTGGTCTGCCTTGTTGGAGAGACCCGTGGTAGCGAGCTCTGAAGCGCGGCGATGCTGCTTCCGTGCGCAGCCACCTGCCCGTCTGTGGTGGCCAGGGCAGCTGCCGTGGCCAGAGGAGCGATTGCCGGCGCCAGTGTGCTGCTGTCCAGCTTCGAGGCCAGCTCTGCGGTGACTCGGTCGTCCAGGGACTGGATGGCAGCCGTGTTGTTGGGGAGGCTGCCGTGTTCACGGCCAGGTCAGCCACTTGTGCGTAGGGCGTCAGAGCGAGGGCCAGCTGCCCTGCAGTGACGTGCGTGCCGTCAGTTACCTCTCCGTTGTCCAGGACCTCCGGGATGTTGCCCGTGACAGGTCCTTCAAACACGTTTTCTTAGGAGTGACCAAAGTCAGGTCGTAGGCTACGTACTTGTAACGCGGGTTGTTGTACTTTCGCAACACCCCCCTTGAGTCGCTTTGGACCATACATGAATTGAGGGAAAATATCCCTCAAATCAACTTCCCGGGTCCAGCTCATGATACCTGCGCACGCTCGAAAATTTCGGGGCAGATCGCCGAACATTTCGTCCACAACGGCCTGATGGGTTTTTCGGGCAAAATCGACGGAGTCAAGACATTCTCGTTGTAGCGCGTGATGAATTGACCGATGGCGTCGGTCAAATCAAGCTACCGGGCCCAGGTCGTGCTACCACCCCTTTTCGGGACAAATCGCCGAAAATTTCGCTCTGGCTCGCAGAAGGAGGAGCTTCAAGCGGCGGGTCTTTCGGGTCCTTGCTATAACTATGCATCGTGCGCATAGTTAAATATATGACAGAGAGCGAAGCCGCGGAGGATTACGAAAGCTTGTGTCACGGGGCGACACGGACCGTGGGACACCTTGGCGGGCCCAAAAGCGCCCCGGTGACATCCAGCAGCTCCCTTGTCTCAGTGGTTAAAGCGCTGTCTCTGCACCACCCTGGTCCGGGGCTTGATTCCCGCCTGCGACCGGGCAACCCTTTGCCCATTAATGAACCAATATTGTTTCAAGCCGTTTCAATATTGACTCACTTGCCAAGATGGAAGTTCGGCAGGTTGGCGCGTTAGACCCGGTGACGAAGCCGTTCGGCAGATTGGCGTATTAGGCGACGACTGCGTTCGGCAGGTTGCCGCGTTATACCCGGTGACGAAGGCGGCGACAAGTTCGGCAGGCTGCCGTGTCACGAGCGAGGACCTCGGCAGGCTGCCGTGCTTGGGCCAAAAACGGAAAACCCTGTGAAGAACGAAGTCCTCGGGAAGTCGGGAACTTGGCCGCTTTTGCGCACTTTTTCGGCCCAAAAGAGAGCGGTGACGAAGCGGTGACAAGTGGTGACAAGCTCAGCGGGATGGAACTTGCCTGCTTTTCAGGGCAGAAAACGGAAATCGAGAGCTGCGTAAGCGTCTGGAGCTGTTTTCGGCCGAAACCGAGCGAATCTAGAGGCTCAGGCACCTCGCTTGCCGTCTGACAGGAAAAAACGAACTTTTCGGGATTGGCCGTTTTGAGCACTTTTTGCACCAAAAACGGAGCGGTGACAAAGACCGGTGACATCGGAAAAACGTTCAGCAGGATGGAGAATTCGGCTGTTTTGCAGGGTTTTTCGACCAAAAAACCAAAATAATTAAGTTACTATAAGCTGGTGTTCCTTACTACTCCAACCTCAACACTGCAAGACATATCAAATGCCCAGCCACACCAATCTGCACAGGGTTCCAACTGCAGGTCTTGGCGCAAAAATATATCTGGCCACTGCAAATCTGCAGTCCCCAACTTGACCATGCTCCAACACTGCACTGTCAAGCAAGCCCATCTAACCACTCAAACATGCCATGCCCATGTTTCACACTGCGCTGACCAAGCAAGACTGCCCAACTACAGGCCTGCAAAGCTGTCACCTGGCAAGGTTGCAACATTGCAAATCTGCCAAAGTCCAACACTGCAAGCCTTGGTTGCAAAACAGACTTTGGCAGGGCTGCACAACTGCCAAAGCTCCAAGACTGCAAGGCTGTGCAAAAACTGCAACCCACTTTGCAAGAGTTGCAGCACTACGGCCCAGCTTCAACACTGCAAAACTTATCAAACCACTCCAATTCACTGGCCAAAGACTGCCCAGCTACACCAATCTGCACAGGGTTCCAACTGCAGGCAAATCTGCAAACCTGAACATACTCCAACACTGCACTGTTTAAACAAGTCCAACACTATTGAACTTTAGGTCCTGCAAGGCCTCTAATCACTCAAACTGGCCAACCTGCCCATGTTCCACAGCACTGCCCAAGCAAGGCTGCCCAACTACAGGCCTGGCAAATTGCCAGTCTGCAAGACAGTCTTAGCAGGGCTGCGCAACTGCCAAAGCTTCAACGCTGCAAGGCTGTGCAAAACTGCAACCACTTTGACGGCACCAAGGCCCAGCTTCAACACTACAAGACTTATCAAAGGGCTGGCAAAGGGACAGCCACTCTATCAAGGCCGGCTAGCCGCAGCGCCCGTTTATTAAAGCCGATGGCCGTTTTATCAAGGCCGGCCAGCCTCAATGGCCGTTTTATCAACAATGGTATCAAAGCCAAGCGCCAGGCCAATGGCTTCAATCGTTTTATCAACCAGAAATTGCCGAATGGCCAGATCTCTGAGATTTAAGTCCATGAAGAAAGGACCTGTGAAGGAAGTCAGACGGATCTATTCTCGCTCTGTTGAGAGCGAGATCTGCCCCGGGTTCAAAGACGCTGTGGGCATGACCCCGGTGGACTTCCTTAGAAACCTCAACAATTTTGTGGACGATAAAGATTCAGCGGATGTTATCATCCTAAAAAAGATGGTCGTCGATGCTTGCATCCAGATCGGGGTACCCGAAGCCTTGGACAAATCGTTGGTAGAGATCAGAGATTTGCTCAGCAGATTCATTATCTACCGCAAGGACGATCCATCTTGTATTTCCAATAGGGTATGCCCAGCATACGCTATCATTATTCCGAGGTGATTTTGTTATTGCGCGGCATGCCAATGCGAGTTCATTTCCACCGGCAAGTTCGTGATCCATGTGGGCAACGACAAGGCCAGACCATCCGACACCACCAATGTGACGGAGGAAGTGAAACAAGCTCAGCGAGAAGCAAAGGGTCTGCAGGCAGATCGTACATCCCGTCGGGCATCGGGACGGACATCGACGATGAAGATACGGGAGTTTGCCCGGACAACCCAGAGGAGGATGTGGACGCAATCCATCTCCTGCAAGTCAAAGCCATCTGCGTTGACAAAGCCGGCGAGGCCTCATACCTCTCTGGATTTGTTGGAGTAGTACTTTGCAAGGTGTGGAAAGTATTCGCCCACAATGAGGCAGATGACGTCAAGGAGCCAGGCAAAGAAGGCGGATTATACTGTCGCTACATCTCCATCAACGGGAGGGACGATTGGATCTTCAAAGAAGTTGATGACGCAAATATCCCAATCCCGCCAACCTTGGAAGAGGTCACTGCAGCTCCCAAATTCAAGAATGTGAGGTTCAAAAGCGCAAACCACAGACGAAGAAATGTTCTTTTGGTCACTGAAGCTAAGAGGGCTTTACATCATGTGTCGGATTTGGACCGCCTGCAACATACTTGTATCAAAGCAAAGCAGTTCAGAGGTGTCAGCCACTTCAAGGACATCACGTTCATCAGCGACACGATATTCCGATGCATCGCCCTTGGCCTCAATTGCGATTACATGACCTTCTACAAGACAGATATGCATATTGGACGAAACTTGAACTTGGTGCAATCCTTTGCATGCAAAACGTGAAAGAGGTAGACACTCCTCTTATCCAATGGTGCTATTCTCGCAATATACATCTGCCCTCACGCTTTCTGGAGAAGCTCGATCGGACCGAGGAGACACCACACTCTCTGTTAGAAAGATTCCGATGGAGAGCGAGTAGAAAGGTCATCGCAGAATCATCACACTAGTGATCAAGCATTTTCCTTACAATTTCTTCTACATGGAGGACTAACTGGAATTTGCATTTACATAATGGGATCGTGATATTCATCATGCGTGGTATAATGGTCAATCCTTATGGCACCCGTCGTGCGCGGCACCCTAGGCAAAACCGAAAGTATTTGCACGAGGCTTGCATATGTCACCACAGAATGTTTTCTTATTTCCGTACAGTATCGTCATCAGCGACTACTATTCTGGAGATGCCAAGTATTTGGTGGTCAGTGTTTCGGTGCAACAATTATTACTGGTTGCAAAGTGGTGAAAGACTATGCTAGTCATAGATATTCGTTTTCTGTAGACTGCCATGGATCTGTACAATTACCTTATGGATAGCTTGCTGCGTGTGCAACATCGCACATGAGGTCCGGTACGTGACCTGTAGCATTCTCATTTCATATTAAGTTTACAGAACCTGGTTAAACTCGTGCAGAGACGTTTCACTGAATTGAAAAATGAAGCTGTGTGTCCATGTGTGTCGGCGTGCATTTGTGATTGGTTCCCGACCCAGGGATGAACCCAAGCCCGGGATGGGGGATGCTAAGACTCTCCGAGCCGCAAGGCGAAAGCATCCTAAGGGCAGGTTCTGAGGGCACCCTGTTATTTCCCCTTGTTTAAGGTCTCAAACCTTTGCAAAGATTGTGTTTTGTGTGCAGCCAACATGCACATGCGAATGCATTTGGCTCAAGACCTTGATAATAGAATCGAGGCAAACGTCCAAACACTGCTGTGAAGCAAAGCAAAAGGGTTCGTACTCCGCGGTCGCATCGAGTCGTGAGACAACGTAGATCTTTTACCTTACAACCCCCTTTTACCACGACCACTACTATACGACTTGCTGTCGAGGGTATTAGTCACCCCACGGGAGTCGAACCTCAACTGCCCTGTCTATTGACTACGTGGTTGCTCCGTCTCCTAGCAGTGGTTAAGTAACAACTACTTTCTGCATTGTTTTGGCACTGACTTTGTGGCCTTGAGACCTATAGTCATGTGTGCCGTAGCTGTCTGTGTTGGAACTACGCTCTGCCTACGCATTTCAGCCTATAGCAATGGCTACTCCCATGGAGAAGCTGCAGGCATTGGTGGCAAGCCTTGCTACGTGGGCAATGGTTCGCCAGCCTACGGCAGAGCCTGCAACGCTATACCTGGTGGTTACTACGGAGGAGCACTCTACTGGAGACCCCATGACCCGCATCAACGGTGGCCTACGCAAAAAGGACCACGACAAGATCAACTTGTTCTTCACGGAAACTGAGGCTTGGGCCTACAAGGAGTTCCTCTACACAGCGGGTCGTCTGCCTACCAGTACGCCGGCGGCCTACTACCTCTACCAGTACACAGTGAGGCACTCCAACGTGCTCTTCTTCTTTGAGCACTTCTGGCATAACTATACCTCTGAGACCATCTACATCTCGGAGGGGGCGATCCACAACTTGGAGCCCATGGAGGTTGAGGCCTTACGAATAATGAAATACGTGTTTGACGATGACACCATCTCCAACTACTTCAGTTAGCCTAACTTCGTCTAGGATTATTGGGTCATCTACGACACTGAGGTGTTGTTTGTTAACCTATACTACTTGCTGGAGACGGCAAAGGAAGACTCCCATTCCACCGTCTACAAGAGGACAGCGGAGATATGATACAAGGCGGTGACGTTCTTGGCATCGTAGTACGGCGCTACATCTACGACGCTGTCGGGCCGGTCGAGAATCAATTCCTGCTCCGGGACTACCTAACGCGCTACGACATTCCTGTGACTACCTCGCTAGTGAACTACCACCACCTACGAGGAAACCCTCAGCTGGCTTCTACCCTGACCGAAGAGATCACGAAGTCCACTACGGACTGAGAAAAGAACTATTTGCAGGTGTTCCTACCCGGCAATCACACCTATATCGGGGATAGTCACTACTGAGTTGTCCATGTGCTGAGTATGTACAATTGGCCTCTATGTTTTCTTTATCCCTGTCTAAATGTTTAATCTACTTTCCATATGTTATCAACTTATTCAATAAAAACCTTATAAGTTTTCTGCACCAATCCCTACAACTGCAGGATAGCTAATAGCTGGTAATGGCTACCCTTACTCTACTTTTGAGTAATTATATAATCTTCCTGCTAATTCAATTTGTCTGTCCAATAGATCTATATTTTTCTTTGAATTTCGCAACTGCTCCGGTTTTCCCTATGTTTGTTCCGAAGAACCATATTAACATATATATCATCCTACTTCTCTCACATCCATATACATACTCGTAGCCCTACTGGCTCCAGGGCCCTTAAGCATACCTGTCCCTAAGACTACAAAAGGAGCCATACAGCGCTGAGGGAATCGAGGCTACCTAAGGCCCTATTTAAGGTGCATTGGACGCTACGCTTAAAGTTCCAGTTTGCCGAGAAAGAGAGAGAGAGAAAGAGAGAGAGAGAGAGAGAGAAAGAAAGAAAGAAAAAAAAGAGAAAGAAAGAGAGAGAAAGAGAAAAAAAGAGAAAAAGAAAGAGAAAGAGGGAGGCAGGCAGGCAGGCAAGCAGGCAAGCAAGAATAATGGTAACAACAATTAGAAACGAAAAGAAAAACAAAACGAAAAGAAAAACAAAACGAAAGGAAATAAGCGGCGCTTAAAAGGGGGAAATATAGCGTACGGCAATGCGGAAATATACTATCTTTGTAAATCGACCCGCAGAAACAAGATAGATAGAAAGATAAAGACAAGGTAAATATAAATAAACATTACCAAATACATAAACATGGACACACAAAAATAGACAAAGAAACACAAAAAGATACAAAAAATAGAGACAAACGACAGCCACGGACACATACAAACAAACGAAAACAACCCCAGAGACAAAAAGAGACAGATAGACAGATAGACAAATAGATAAATAAAGACAGAGAAGCGCAAACACAAAAAAGAAACAGATTGGGATACATAGGGATGCACAAAAATAGACAGAGATTACGAAATAAATAAATACGGACATACGAAAATAGACTAAACAACACAAAAAAAAACAGAAATATAGAGACACCCAGCACGAAATTTTCGAGAAATTTCGATTCGGTCAGGTCCCGACAATTCCCCGAAATTTGGCCCGGTAATTTTTTCGGAAAACCGTCAAATTATAAAGAAATTTGCGGGGGTAACGTCCGGAAACCTAAGAGCCATGTCGCCGGCAACGACCCAAAATTCGGGAAAATTTAGTCGGGCTACGCCGCGAGAACTCTAAGCAAAATTGTTAAGAACCCCCCGAAATTTCGGCAAATTGCGGGACCTTCCGGGCCGCGCGAAGAGGCGGGAGTTTGTCTACAACGGCTTATCGGTGCACGAGAAATGCGATCTCGCGGCCATACCGATTTATAAGAGAAAATATTATGTTTCATAAAATAATAAATTAAAAACAATGTTCTATATAAGCCAAAATCATTTTTTCGAAATCATAATAATTAAATAATAAATTAATAAAAAATCATAAGTAATTAATTTTCCAAAATAACCAAAATAAAGAAATATATATCTAGTAATATTTAAATTATGTTTTTATCATTATTTTTCGAAAATAATCAAAAACCATTTCAATTACTAAATATATATAATATTTTAAAAAATAAATAAAATATATTTCAACTAAATTAATCATACTAATTATCAGTTAATTCATAAATATTTTTTCTCAACAATAACTCAAATAAAATCAAAATAAATTACAAAAATATATATCAAAAAAACATAAACATTTCTATTTTTTCCGAATATACATATAAATAATCAAACATAAATATAAGTGTTCAATGTGTCCCAAATATTCTAAACTGGTCCAAGTGTTTCAAATATTCCCCTGTGTCAAAAAATCCCAAATGTCCTATTTCTCCCCAAATTTCCCAAGTGTTCCCAAATGCCCCATGTATCCCAAGTGTACCAAAGTGTCTCAAAGAGTTTCCAAGTGTTTCCAAATTTTTCCAAGTATCCCCAGTGTTTTCAAATTTTCCGAAGTGTCCCAAGCCCAGGGCTTCCCAGTTACTTGTATAGTGGGTAACTGGGCTCCAGCGACAGATTTGGCGGAACTAGGGCCGGTTACCTGTTTTTTAGGTAACCAGCGTAGGGGGCAAATTGGTTCCTTTTTGAGAGTTGATATACTGCCGCCTGAGCTTGCGCGCGGGTCGGCGTAGTGTTGGTGAGGGTTGATTTACGGTAGGTGCTGGGCTAATTTAGGGCTGATTTAAGGGCCGCCG
This sequence comes from Effrenium voratum, assembly GCA_963377175.1. NCBI lineage: Eukaryota > Dinophyceae > Suessiales > Symbiodiniaceae > Effrenium > Effrenium voratum. The sequence goes on from CAUJNA010000101.1 coordinate 125,224, forward strand.
AAGCCCTTTTTGGTTTTGGACGACATTGAGTTCAAGATTGGCTTAGGATGAGTTCAATTTGAGCTTGGGCTCGCGTGGGACAGGTTGAGATCTGAGATTGTTTTAATCCGGGTTTTGCTTGAGTGCGTCGGGGTTCCTGCTTTTTTTCCTTTCCCGCTTCGCCTTTTCCCTGTGTTCCAGGGGCGTTTTGCCAGTGGCAAACTTCATACCATTTGCGTGCTAGAAATTTGCATTGTCGGGCAACCAGAAACCGTCTGCTTGCAGCCACTATGCCTCAGAGAAGCAACAGCAGTCAGCGGTCGCTGTCCAGTCTTTGTTCTGATTGCACACTATTGCTAAAATCACATTAGCGGGGTCCATTGCATTCGAAAATCAAAATGGCGCATAGCATAAACTTAGCCCTCTTATGCTTCAAAACTAAGACACAGAGCATTCTTCCGTGGAGTTTGGAAAGACGGCGCCGCAACTAGAGTGAGTTGTGTCAGCGCATATCCCAGGGCAATAATTAAATATCACAGTCCCAAACCCTACAACTTCTACAGCCGCCATAGCTGTTTAATGCCGCTTCTCACAACAACTTTCAGTCATTTGCATAACAAGTTTATATTTGGAGGCAGCCAGCGTAAATGTATGTAGACATGTTACTCACCGAAGTGACTGGGCAACACAAATAACCACACCTGCCTACAGTAACCACCGCAGTCAAACAACACAACAAATCAGATGCGCACACACACACACGCCAAAAGAACCTCGACCATACTTGCACATTGCGTAGCAAATGAGAAGCAAACCAAGCGGCTAAACACCCATCATAACCACACTCATGCCTCACACACCAACAAAGCACGCACACCCTTCATCACCCGCCAGAATCACACGCCACGCACCAAAGGATACTCAAACGTTCCAATTGGCCACAATCAAGCACCACACAATACATGATGAACATACCTGCCAACAAGCAGCCACTCGCCACACAAGTCAGAAACACGCGCGATCAAACGCGCCAACTGAGTACCTGCCACAATCACATTCCACACAACAAAACATAATCACACCCGCCAACTGAACACCGACCACATTCACACATCACACAAATAAACCATGAGCACTGCAGCCAGCGACCGCGCAACAAACAGAAACCCATTCGCCAGGTGAACGCTCGCCAAACTAGCGAGCCAGACAGCAAACTCAAAATGCACGGCCACCAGCTCAAGACCCGCCATACTCGCGTACCTAGAGCAAATTAGAAGCCACACTCAAACACCACAGCAACAGTATACATATTTAAAGTCGCCCTCTGACTAAACCCAAAATTTCACACATGTGATGAACACACCCGCTAACAAAGCAGCCGTCGCAGTGAGCACCACGCGACAAAGTAGAACAACTCGCGCCAACTGAGCACCCTGCACACTTACATGGCACACAACAAAATAATGAGCGGGCCAGCCACCCAAGGCGCCGCGCAACGGATGAACTGAGCACGCGCCAACACGCATCCGTCGCAGTCATACACCGCGAAACCAAATGATAACCACACCCGCCAACAAAGCTCTCGCCTCAGTCACACACCGCAGTAACACATAACAAACAAACACGCCAGCCGAAAGCCAGCCATACTCACGCCGCGCAACAAATGACAAGGTTAAACGCCTGCCACCTTTGCACACCACGTCACAAACGACACGCTCACGCCCCAACTGAGCGGGTCACTCACCAGGCAAGCAAGGGCACTGGCATCACCCAACTGAGCGCCAGCTACAGCCAAAAACCACATAATGAATCAACAAACACACTTGCCAACTAGGCACCGGCAATGCTCATGAAACCACACAGCAAATTACAAGCACGCTGGCCAACTGAGCAGCCGCCACACCAATACACCGCACAACAAATTGCAACGCACGCCAGCGACAAACGTAATGGCAAGTGCTGGGGCAGGAAAACCTGCCAGCACAAGAAGGACGAATCCGGAACTGTTAGAATAAGGAGCCTGGAACCGTTAAAAAGCGGGGTGGAACCGTTAGGTAGGGGCCCGGAACCGATAGAAAAAGGCCGGAACCGTTAGAGACATTTCGGAGCAGCGAGCTGGCTACGCCCAACAAAAATGCGGTCTACCAGCCAGAAATCATACACATGTTGATGTTTCCAGGTAAATTCCAAGGCACAATTGCAACAACCTAAGGTTACTCAGCTGAGTCCGTAATTTGGGCTACAACAACCATTGTGCCCACAATCCTGCGCAGGGTTGAGGTTTGATGTTCGAGGGGAAGTTCTGGCTCGTGTTTTGAGACGATCGGTTTTCAATTTCATTCGGGTTCGGCGTGCTTCAGGCGCATGTTGTGTGGTGGGTTAGCTTGCCGGGGGTTCAGTTAGTGGGCGCAGCGCTTATTTGCTGCTAGATTCACACTGGATTCACCCCAAATTTCCATTGTACTGGAAAAATGATGGAACACATTGTTTTCCGCATGAAAGTCATGGAGCACGCGGTTTTTCACCAAATTTGGGTCCGATTTTCCCTCTAACGGTTCCGGTCCCTACCTAACGGTTCCACGCCCTTTTTTAACGGTTCCACCCCCCTTTTTAACGGTTCCGGGCCCTTTTTAACGGTTCCGGTTTCGCCCTTCCTGTGCTGGCAGGTTTTCCTGCCCCAGCACTTGCCATAGCGTTTGTCGCTGGCGTGCGTTGCTCATGTGTTGTGCGGTGTATTGGTGTGGCGGCTGCTCAGTTGGCCCGAGTGCTTGTAATTTGCTGTGTGGTTTCATGAGCATGGCCGGTGCCTAGTTGGCAAGTGTGTTTTTCATTCTTTATGTGGTTTTTGGCTGTAGCTGGCGCTCAGTTGGGTGGTGCCAGTGCCCTTGCTTGCCTGGTGAGTGACTCAGTTGGGGCGTAGGCGTGTCGTTTGTAACACCGTGTGAGTATGGCTGGCGCGTGTTTGTTTGTTATGTGTTAATGCGGTGTGTGACTGAGGCGAGTGCTCTGTTGGCAGGTGCGCTTACCATTTTTTGCACGGTGTACGACTGTGGCGGATGCGCGTCGGCGCGTGTTCAGTTCATCCTTTGCACGGTGCCTTGGGTGGCTGGCCCGCTCATTATTTTGTTGTGTGCCATGTAGGTGTGCAGGGTGCTCACTTGGCATGTGTTCCTACTTTGTCACGCAGTGTGTGACTGCGGCGGGCGCTTTGTGAGCGGGTGTGTTCATCACTTGTGTGAAATAATGGGTTCATCGAAAGGGAGTGTTTGAACATGAATTATGGCACGCGACTGTGGCGGGTCTTCAGTTGGTGGCAGTGTATTTTGAGTTCGCTGCGTGGTTCGTTAGTTTGGCGGGTGTTCAGCTGGCGGATGGGTTGTTTGTTTGTTGTGTGGTAGCTGGCTGTGGGCGTTTGGTTGGCCCGGGCGCTGATGGTTTATTTGTGCGATGAGTGAATGTGATCGGTGTTCAGTTGGCGGGGGTGATTATATTTTGTTGTGTGGTATGTGATGGTGGGTACTCAGTTGGTGCGTGTGTTTCTGACTTGTTGTGCTGTAAGTGGCTGCTCGTTGACAGGTATGTTCATCATCTATTGTGTGGTGCTTGATTGTGGCCAATTGGAGAGTTTGAGTATGCTTTGTCGCGTGGTGTGTGATTCTGGCGGGTGATGAAGGGTTTGCGTGGTTTGTTGGTGTGTGATGCGTGAGTGTGATTATGATGTGTGTTTAGCTGCTTGGTCTGCTTCCCCTTTGCTACGCAATGTGCAAGTATGGGCAGGGTTCTTTTGGCGTGTGTGCGCATGTGATTTGTTGCGTGTTGTGTGACTCTGGCAGGTGCTCTGTAGGCAGTTGCGGTTATCATATGTCATATGTTTTGCCAAGTCACTGCGATGGGTAACATGTCTATGTGCATTTACGTGTGTTGCCTCCGAATATAAAACTGTTGCTCCCAAAACGTGTGTTGCCTCCGAACATACAACTGTTGCTCCCAAATATAACATTGTTTTGGACAAACAATACACTGATATTTACTTTGAGAAGGGACATTAAACAGATATGGCTGCTAAAGATGTTGTAGGGTTTTGGGAATGTTTTTTTTTAAACCCCGGGATATGTGCTGTACACAGCTCACCATAGTTGGAAACACCCACGGAATGATGCTGTGCGTGTCTTGGTTTGACGCAGAAGAGGGCTAAAATCATTCTATGTGCGATAACCAACATGATGCGACTTAGCAAATCATGACACGTTTAGGACATGGCTCACCTAATCACAGCTCAAAAGGCGCCTGCGCCTATATTTAAAAAATTACACGACCTACTTCCATGCAAACACGCTCCAGTTGGTAACCTTGCTGTGCACAAAACGGATAGACCACCACTTATGCCAAGAGATATTGCTTTGTGGCGGGCGAGCCTCCATGTGCAAACGCCAAAATACCGATGTGACTTTTTTCTGCTGATATTCATGACTGGTATTGAAACCACAATTGTATAATTCACCCACTTGGGCAAGATTCAAGTCTCCTGGAAGCGCTTGTTGATGACAGGATGTCCGGACCACACATGTTGCTTATAGTGTTCCACAATATGCAAGCAAGGATGACGGTGCAAGCTTGCATGCTGGATGCTGGGGCGCGCTGTTAAGTGTATTGAGTGTATGATGTGTTTATGTGTGAGGCGTTTGGCGGGGTTCAATGCCCTTAAATACAACAGCTATTGTCAGCGCGTAGCCCTTTCGACAGTACTCCACCTGAGAAGTGCCTAAGCATACTGAAGCAGGGCATTTGCTTGTAAAATTAAACTGAGGGCGCAGCGCAAATAACACAAAGCGCTCTTTACTGATTTCTGCAGTCTTGCAATCGTGGACGAACGTTTGCTTTGTGCGTGGATGTCATTTGGAACGTGTCTGTTGACACCAATAATGGAGCAAATGTTGCTAGCATGTTGGTGCAGCCACCATATTTTGCAAAGGAAGCTAATCAACATGCAAAATAGTTTTCAATGACAAGTGGATATGGCCGGAAGAGTAGTCGTAACACAGTCCCCACCCAGCATACAAAGGGCAGATATGCACCACGAACAGCTTGTTAACAGGCATTACCTGGCACGCCAGCAGGCCTCATGGTAAAACTAATGCGAGGTTTCTATTCCGGATCCGCTGACCCCCCAAACCTGTTTTGCATTGAACATATGGCACAATCGGGATCCAGACATGATTTGATTGCTGTGCGTCCCAAACACAATTCTATGAACTTAGTGAAAACATTCTCCTCATTGATTGCATCTACTGCTTTGAGCACCAAAATCCTGTTGAAGGCTCTGAATGCACCACTCGCACAGCCCGGCAACGCAACATATACTGTTTTGGGTCTGTTTGAAGTCTGTTTGGCCCGGTTCCTGGAACCAAGTTCTATGACCCTGCTATAGCGGGAACCAAGCTGGTTCCTGACATATAAGTTACCGGAAGCCCTGGGAAGTGTCAAGCGTTCCCAAGTGTTCGTAAGTGTCCCAAGTGTCCATGTGTTCCAAGTATTCCCAAATGTTCCCAACTGCCCCAAGAATTCCCAAGCATCCCAATTTCAAGCGCTCCCAAATGTTCCAAGTTTCCCAAGTCTTCCAAGCGTCTGTAGTGTTCCGAAGTTTTCACCTATGTTCCCCAGTGTCCCAACTATTCCCAAGTGATTTTAATTGTCCCCATTCCCAAGTGTTCCAAGTGTTTCACGTGTTCCAAGTGTCCCAACTGTTCCAGCACCCCAAGTGTTCTCAGGTGTTCAAAGAGTTCCCAAGTGTTCGCAAGTGTCCCAAGTGGTGTCCCAAGCCAAGTGTCCCAAGCTGTATGCGCCATATTGTGACACACATAGATCCCGCCATTTGGAGCAAACTAACACGCTCAATGAAGCACATCGTCCTTTGCGCACAATTTGTCAACGAATTCATCAATGCCCGGCTCTCAAAAAAAAGAAGAGCTTGCGTTGTCCAATCATGTCTTTTGCCCGGGCCACGAACTCAGGCAGTCCACAGCCAACAAAGTTGGCTTGAGAACGCGATGCGGGCATCTTGGCGCATCGCCAAGCAGAAGACAGTCGCAAGTTTTGCTGATGATGCTTTGTGGCTGCTGTGGCGCAAGCTTACACTGCAACTCTGCAATTCTGCAGCTGCCCCGTGCAAGTCACGCTCCGGCACTCTTGCAAGGCAACAAGGCCTGAGCGCCTGTGAGACGGCAAGAAGCGCTCCAAATGCATTTTGTGACGCGGACTTCTTGCGGCGCGCGTCGCTTCAATCTCAGAACACGTCACTTTCTCCGGGGGTTGTGATTGTAACAGAGAAGCACCACTTTGTTTACTCTCCAGAGGCCGCAAGACAGTGATAAACTCAGCTACCACAAGCGAAACCAAGGCCGCACATAGCCCGAGCACGGCAATCATAAGAGAACCAATGAAAACTGGCCAGCTTCACTCACATTTAAACATGCGGAAACACATGTGGGACATTTGCATTTGTTTTCAGGCTACATTCGGCATGGAGCTGCGCGCGAGTGCACCAAGAGGTTGAATGATGACACCCTCGGGCGCTGTCCCCGGGCCACTGGAGTCTGCCAGGCCAAATGGCTCACGTCACTCTGACACGGGGCAATCTGGGGCATCGTTGGCTTTCTCTTCGGCCTTATCTGCGCCCTTCTCTTCGCAACACCTTGGCATCTTCGGCCCAGGCACCCGAAGCAAAAGAAGGCGCGCGACTTGCACTGATAACGATTGGGGCTAAGCCACGAGCGCCTGGCCTGTGTGGACAGCGACGTTTGCTTTTTCGAGGGAAGGCGCTGAACATTGGATTTCTTCATTCGGCCCCCCCCCGTCCTTAAGCGTTGGCTAAGGGCAAAGCATGCCCAGTTGAGCATGTTTACCCAAACAAGGGTGTCAGCGGCTTCAAACCGACATAGAGCTCCCATGGTTCAACGTCAGTGTCAGAAACTGAGCCTGGCAACAAAGCAAAATAGTGCCGAAAGCAAGACGTTGAACAGGAATTTGTTTGTTGACGCAAAGAGTGGTTCAACCCAAACGCCAAACATAGAAGTCAAAACAAGTCCTCCGAGGCAACCGCATGTGGCACATATCATGCCCTGGCGGCATTCAGTTTCCTGCAATAAACAGACAATTCAAATGGTTTACATTAACGCCGACCTGGGATGAAACATGGTTTTTATCTTGTATAATCTTGGCTCGTCATACCAACCCCGCATGCCCTCCTCCAAGACAAAAGCAATGATGGATCTCCACGTGTCATCGGCTTCCGTGTAGTGGTCAGTGGCTTACAACAACACAATTCCATAAAAGCATGGCACAGCAGTACCTGGTTCACTCGTTTAAGTTACGAGAGTAGTCAATAAAAAACAATAGACAATGGCTTAAGTGCAGCAGGTCCGGCGTGCCAACATTTCTTACGTGCATGAGCAAACTCATTAGGCAAAGACATGTTTAGCTCAAACTCTACAGCGGTTAAATTCAGGAATCGCCGGCTTAAATTCAGGGGCCCGGCGCGCTTTGTTTGGGCACAAAGGTATTTAGCTTAAATTCAAGGGTCCATTGCTTAAATTCAGGGGGCCCAGTGCAAAACATGTTTGGCGCGCAAGGAATTTGCTGAAATTCAGGTGTCAATGTGATGAATTCAGGCGTCTGAATGCCTTAGGCACAAAGCCAACTAGCTTAAATTCAGCGGCCAATGGCTCAAATTCACGGGTCCGACGCGTAAATTCCCTAGCACAAGTCATTCGCTCAAATTCGCCCGCGCGAGAAAAGCAATAGGCGCAAGGGCAATTAATCGGGTCAATGGCTTAAATTCAAAAGCCGGCGCCAAAGTCTCAAAGTTGGGGTCAAGTGCGAGAATTCCGCAGGTTCAGGAACAATTCCTTAAATTCAGGGGTCGATAGCTTAAACTCAGGGGCGTGGGCGCGCAAATTCTTTGAGGACAGGGGCAATTCCTAAAATGCAGGGGAGGTGCCTGAGGATTTGGCAATTTACCCAATGTTTTTTTCGAAATAGAAAATGGAGTTCTTGCGATAGAAATTGCCTTTTTCAGCAAAAAATACCGGGAAATTTACACAAAATCATTAGGCGCACCCCCCCTGCATTTTAGCTAATTACCGCTGCGTTTCAAGATTTGCCATTGCGCTCGAGGCATTTGCGCGCTGAACCACCCGAATTCAATCCATAGACCCCTTTTTGAGTTAATTACATCATGTTATATCTGTTCATAATTGCTTTTCGGGCCGGGCCAACCGCCTGAATGTAAGGCGTTGACCACGGAATTTGAAGCTAGTTATTACCACATTGACCCCTGGACTTAACATAGTTACCGGTGCGCCGCCGGAGCATTTTGCGCCGGAACCCTGACTCCTGCATTAAACTACTTTTCCTGCGCCAAAGGAGTTTTGGCGCCGGACCCCTGACTTTAAGCAACTGGCCCCTGAATTGAAGCCATATACCGCGGCGCCCATTTTTTCGCTGAATCAAAGCCGTCCACCCCTGAATTTAAGCCAACTACCGCAGTGCCTGATTTTTCTTAACACCGAACCACCTGGTTTTGAGCTCTTGGCCCCCGGATTTAAGTTGACTACCTCTGTGCCTAGAAAACTTTTGCGCTGGACCACCCCTGAGTCATTGCAAATAAATTCAGAAACGCTGCAAAGGTGTGGTTTGCGCACCGATCTGAGATTATTTCGAAACCCATTCCAATGCGTTGCCCACGCATGATTATGATGCCTCTGTCGGCCCATAAAACCGGGAAATTTATACGGTTGCTGCAAGCATAACATAGCAACTGAGCGTGGAAACGAGAATGGGTAGATTGGCACGTGTTGAACCCTCGAACCCTCAAACCCTCGCCAGCCCTCAAACCCTCGAACCCTCAAACCCTCGCCAACCCTCGAACCCTCGAACCCTCGTACCCTAGCCAACCCTTGAACCCTCGAACCCTCGCCAACCCTCAAACCCTCGAACCCTCGTACCCTCCCCAACCCTCGAACCCTCGAACCCTCGTACCCTTGCCAGCCCTCGAACCCTCGAACCCTCGTACCCTCGAGCCCTCGAACCCTCGCCGACCCTTGAACCCTCCCTCACCTCCCAAAAGACCTTATCTTAATTAAGGTCTTTTTTTACTACCTTAATTAAGGTGTTTTTCCTTATTTAGGGTGTGTTTTTTTAAGGTTTGTTTTCCTTAATTAAGGTCTGTTTTTTTTACACTTTTTTGAGCAGGAGGCAGCCGCCTCCTTTTTACATGAGTTAGCAGATCTTTGAAGCATTCCCTTTCGGGTAGTGGCATGCGTGTCTTGGAGCTCGGGTGACCATTTGACATCTTGGCAGCCGTTTTGGAGCTCAAGCTTTGATCCGTGCAATGGCTCGAGCTAAAAACACTGCCGACGAGAAGGCCGTGGGCAAGGTGCTACGGGCCAATTTGACCTGCCTCGACCCAAAGCTTTTCCAGCACGTGGAGATGGATTTGGTAGTGGCCAGCTACGAAGATTTTTTGATCGACTTGCTTAAGGTGACAGCAAGGCCCACCCAAAGCATTTTGAAAGCTGCTGCTTCCAGGGTGTTTGCAGTTTCTCCAGAGACTGCGGATGCCTTTGCTGGCAGGATGTGCAAAAGCATTTCTTACTGCAGGCAAAAAGAGAAAAGTGCTCAGAGCGGGAAGAAGCTGCACTCAGCAGTTAGGAAGGTCATCCTTGCCCTTAGGGGCAAGGCAGGTGCCAATGAAGTGTCCCCTGCCAGCGCAAGAGCTAGCAGCCCAGTAGAAGCACCTGCCATGAGCCGCGCGCAGGAAGCTTCTGCTTCTAGCAAGAAGAGGAGCCGGTCTCCTCCCCGGACTAGGGAGTCAATTTTTTTGGAGCTTGGCTTGACTCCTCCCAAGGGCTCGAGCAAGCCTTTGCTTGTTTTTTCGCCTGCAGTGTCAATAGATTCTTCAGTGCAGGTGGCAAGTAGTCAAGAAGGCCCCTTGCCAGGCTCTGAGGCTGCTAGCAGCTCCAGGCAGTCCAACGACAAGGTTGCTGTGTATGTTGACAACTCCACGTTGGAGCTGGTCAGAGCGCATGCTGGCAAAGACGCCCAGCGCTATCCCTTAGAAGTTGGCCCTGAAGGCTTTGCAGTGGCAAAAGTGGATGGGGCCACAGTGCCCACTGAGGTTCCTAACTTGTTACTGAAGAAGGGGCCACTTCCTCCCACCACTGGCGCTTTTAAAAAGCCAGCGGCTGCCTTGAAAAGGCCAGCTGCAGCACCGTCCATGCCTGAAGCTGAGGAGAGGGCAGCTGAACTCGAACTCTGAAGGCTCAGAGCCGCATCGCAAGAACGAATACAGCAAAATGTTTTACAAGGCATCAGGCGCTTTTGCCATAAGGCAAAAGTTTTTTGCGAAGTCACAAATTTTCCAACTAAAGAGCCACACGCTGTCAAAAGACCAAGTTTCAGACATTGCTGATCAGGCAGTTGCCAAACTCCATGCCGGGCAAAGTGAAGACCAGGTCAAGCAGTGGGCCAGATCGCAGATGTAAAACAACGCTCTTTGTGGTTCGCGTGCTTCTGTTTGCTTGGGGCTTGGCGCGGTTCCTTGGCTTGCTTTTTTTGAGGGGGGAGGGAAACAGTAGGCGCCACCTTGCTTGCAGTAGTTGCCTGTGAACATTTCATGGTGCACGATATTTGTTTTCTCGGCCACAAACTTTCACAGATGTGGGTAGAGCATGCGCTGGACCCGTCAGTCTGCATCCTTGCGGTGTGTTTTTAGCTTGGCTCAAAAAAACACGTTTTTTTTGACCGCTGTTTTCTACGCTGCTTTCTAAGCCATGGCGGATGGCCCCAGCACTCCCCCGAAGAAGCCGCCACCTTCGCCTCCTCCAAGCAAGGCCACAAGCGTTGTTAACCTGCTCTTGGAGGGCGAGGAGGAGGAGCAGGGCTTTGTTGAGGACCAGGTGGTGGAGCCCTGGGAGAACCCTGAGTTCTTGCGGGAGTGCCTGAAGTGCCATTGCCGGTCGTATTTGAGGAAAGGTGGATGCTGTAATCCAGCCTGCGCCCCTTGTTTCAGCATATGTACGTGTGAATCATTTAACAGGAGACAGAATTTGGTCTCCTTAAGTTTTGTTGTTGCATTCCGTGTTTTCATTTGTTGTTCCCCACATCTTTGTGTGGGGTTCTTACTTTTTCCGCTCGTCGTCCGCGCGCCGCGTCTCCTCCTCCTTCTCCCGCTCGTCTCCGTCTCACTCACTCACTCACTCACTCACTCACTCACTCACTCACTCACTCACTCACTCACTCACTCACTCACTCACTCACTCACTCACTCACTCACTCACTCTCACTCACTCACTTACACTCACTCAACTCACACTCACTCACTCACACTCACTCACGCTCACTCACACTCACCACACTCACTCACTCACACTCACTCACACTCACTCACTCACACTCACTCACTCACACTCACTCACTCACACTCACTCACACTCACTCACACTCACTCACTCACACTCAGTCACTCACACTCACTCACAC